>JAXCGZ010021506.1:5000-27500 GCA_037179515.1 Halocaridina rubra
CCCTTTTCTACCAAGGGATAGGACGGTTGCCTTCTTGCGAAGGACTTGTTTTGGCAGATGTAATCGTTACCCTGAGTGCATGCCTTTGCTAACCTCAGACCGTAACTGGGCGCGAACCCTCGACCTGACGCCTCAGAGTCGCGGACGCTACCGCTTGAGCCACGGTAATTACTCTTAAGTGAATAGTAGTATAGATAAATTTTTTGCTCGCTTTTAGTCCTAATCCGGAAATTCTTGCAAATCTGGGTGGTTTTAGAGGGTGTGGTTAAACCCTCTCTAAACCTGCTTCATGGTGCCCAATTTTCCAGGAACTAAACACAGGGTAGGTTTCATTCTGAGAGTGTAATGAAACGCTACGAGTTATAATTATTTTTGTATTCAGCCGAGAATATTGCTGGATGTAGGTAATATTATTAGCAACTTTTCGAAAGAGTGTAATATGTACTTTCCAGCCTTGATGAAATTGTAGTAAAATGCTTGAAAAAAACTGAGAATGTTGCTGGATGTAGGTAATATTATTATCAACTTTTCGAAAGAGTGTAACATGTACTTTTCAGCCATGATGAAATTATATTAAAATGCTTGAAAAAACCCTGAGAATGTTATTGAATGTTAGGTAATATTATTAGCAACTTTTCGAAAGAGTGTAACATGTACTTTCCAGTATTGATGAAATTGTATTAAAATGCTTGAAAAAAAACTGAGAATGTTGCTGGATGTTAAGTAATATAATTAGCAACTTTCCGATAGAAAGAAACTTGTATTATCAAGTGAGAACCACTGGCCTATAATGCTTGATAAAATCAAAGTCAAAATTATTCGGAATTAGATTCAAATTCAAATTCAAATGCAAAAAATTTATTGACATAATAGGCAATTACATCAAATGGAGCTTGTTAGCAAGCTATCAAGCCAGCTACAACTATAAAACAAATTTCAAAGCAAGCAATAATGACAATGAAAATTACAATAATATTGACAATCCTAATAATGATATACAATATGACAATTGGTCATTAAACTATCTTATCTCAGTTTGTAGTTTAACACTGCAAACTCTCATTATAATTCAGTGTTCGGAATTAGAGAACCAGCTAGAGTTTCCTATTAAAAAAACAAAAATGGACCGCAGGAGCTGTTTATGAGTAAATCAGATATTCGCAGTTGGAATAGACTAATAATTGTATATTGGTAAATTATTTCTAAAAAAAAAAAAATAAAAAAGGATATAAATTTTGTCCACCTTCCGGTCAATACTAGAACACTATTAAACGCAAAAATATTTTCAATAACAATTAAGAATTCGAAGTTTGCTCAGATACAACCTTGTACCGGTTTTACGTCACGGACTCCCTTTTCTACCAAGGGCTAGGACGGTTGCCTTCTGGCTAAGGACTTGTTTGGGTAGATGTAATCCTTACCCTGAGTGCATGCCTTTGCTATCCTCAGACCGTGACGGGGAGCGAACCCTCGACCTGACGCCTCAGAGTCGCGGACGCTACCGCTTGAGCCACGGTGACTACAGATACAACCTTGTAATTAATAAAATTACTTTTCAGTTACAATGGAGGAAAATAAATTCAGCCCACTCTCTAGAATCTAGTCACTAATAGGACACTGAAATCAGATTAACAGTAATGGCTGATAGCAAGAAATTTCTTTTCAGTCCTACACTAGAGCGTGTTTTACGTCACGGACTCCCTTTTCTACCTTCTTACGAAAGACTTGTTTTGGTAGATGTAATCGTTACCCAGAGTGCATGCCCTTACTAACCTCATACCGTGGCGGGGCGCGAACCCTCGACCTGAGGCCTCAAAGTCGCTACACCACCAATGCTAATTTGAAGTCAAATCAGACTTATGATAAATTGCGAGATGAGGTCAAGCTAAATTGCATGAAGTAATAAGAAAACTAGCCTAAGGAAACATGAAAATGTCACGTCAAATTCATTCTGTTAAGGGTATGAATTCCCAATGAATGAATCATATCATGCACATAAAATCACATCTCTAATAATATGTACGATTTTATAACCGAGATAGGAGTAAAATAAAATGAAATTTATATAATAATAATAATAATAATAATAATAATAATAATAATAATAATAATAATAATAATAATAATAATAATAATAATAATAATAATAATAATAATAATAATTAATGATAATAAATATTTTGGAAGCTACTCACGAATTACAGGTCACATATTCAAACAGACTTCAAAAAGTACTCGTACCTGAAAATAAAATAAAATATATATTAATATACATGAGTAGATCAATAGGGTCTGAGCAGAATAGATTTAGCAATAAGGTTAATGGAAATAATATCATTAATAAAATTATTAATACCAACAGTATTGAAAATGATAATTATAGTAATAATAATAATAATAATAATAATAATAATAATAATAATAATAATAATAATAATAATAATAATATAATAATAATAATAATAATAATAATGATAATCATAGTAGTAGTAATAATAATAGTAATAATAATAATGATGATGATGATGATAACAATAATAATAATAATAATAATAATAATAATAATAATAATAATAATAATAATAATAATAATAATAATAATAATAATAATAATAATAATAATAATAATAATAATAATAATAATGATAATAATGATAATCATAGTAGTAGTAATAATAATAGTAATAATAATAATGATGATGATGATGATAACAATAATAATAATAATAATAATAATAATAATAATAATAATAATAATAATAATAATAATAATAATAATAATAATAATAATAATAATAATAATAATAATAATAATAATAATAATAGTAAGCTCATACAAAACTCAGCTCTTTATTATAAACTGGAAGGATAAAAAAAAATATAAAAAAAATAATTAAAAAGTTAATTAGGTGTCTTAAATAAAGATGAATGCATAAACAAATAACAAAAAATAACTTTCACTTTTGGAGATGATATGACGTCATGGCGAGACAGCTTTTAATACACCAATAAGTCTCGGTTTTTTTTTTTTTTTAATACTGTTGGAGATACTCGTTCCCGTCTGAGAAATCTCCGCAAGAAAGTGGCACTATTCTTTAGCTGATTAAATAAAATAAATTATAATGTCTTCCTTTAGATGCATAGAAATGGCACTACATTCCACTAAATTTTTCTTTTCATGGGTGTGACATTGGGTTGGACAATGAAATTACCCTCATCGAACCATGGCACCAAAAAAACGTTTAGAAAGAAGAAAAGTAACAACTTAAGGACAAGGCAGAAACAGGAGAATGATATACAGATAAAAAGAAGAAAATCTGAAAGGATTGTCAGAGCAATGAAGAGTAAGTTATATGACAAGATGGGGCCCTGAAATGACGATAGATCAGGTTTTTGAAAGAAGAAAGGTCATAAGAGTTAGGGAAGACAGATTTTATTACATTTTCATAAACTTTCATGGTATTAATAACTGATAGCTTAGTTCAAACATATAGAAAAACAAATAATATATATTTTTTTATAATTCCTTGAAGCGAAGACAGATTATCAAAAATGATCATAACACGGGAATGCAACCTTTTTTTGTGTGAGTTCGTTTATGTAACAATTACGGAGAAATATAACAGGACTTTGAAATTATTAAAGAAAATAAAAATTTATCTCGCTTTACCTGTCTTACTGTTCGTTAAACATATTATTCATTATTAACTTTCAAGGAGTCTAGATAGTTGTCATAGAGAATAAGAGAAAATCGATGATTTCAAGAACTTCTGAATCTCTATTTCGTTTCTTGACCTGTAGACTTTTAGCCTCAGGACAAAGGTCAACAAGATATGGCTAAAAATGGAAGAATTTATCTCAAATTTAATGTTTTATGTTCATATCATCCTACATCCATTTCATTTACTTTTTGAAATCTCTCTCTCTCTCTCTCTCTCTCTCTCTCTCTCTCTCTCTCTCTCTCTCTCTCTCTAGCCTGCTGGCTAGTACAGTGGTAACGCGCTGGCTTCGCATTCACGAGGTCGAAAGATCGGTCCCCGTCCAAGACCGAGAGTTTAAGCTGTTTACTGGCAGGAACTGCTGTGGGTGGACATCACAGTGGGGGGTTGGGGCTTGTCCTGGCTGACGAATACCCATTGTAAAATGGAAATAAAGTTTATTATTATTATATTACTCTCTCTCTCTCTCTCTCTCTCTCTCTCTCTCTCTTTTACCCTGGTGTGCGTGTGTGTGTGTGTGTTCCTGAATAGTGTCCTCTCTCTCTCTCTCTCTCTCTCTCTCTCTCTCTCTCTCTCTCTCTCTCTCTCTCCTCTCTCTCTCTCTCTCTCTCTCTCTCTCTCTCTCTCTAAATACAGTAGCCTGTCGTCATCTGACCAACGGAAACGTCCTTGGTAAGCTTGCCTTAAGCCCTTTGGGATTCCCAGAAGAGAGAGGAAGGTTTTAAAGAGTTTTATCGCTTACCTGACACCGGTCTTTAAAGGTGGGATTGTTTAATATTCGCAACACAGTAAGAGTCTTAGCCTAAGCAGTTAAAGATAATGATGGAAATTATTAAAATGAAGAGCTGGACCCGATTTCATAAACAGTGTAAACCTAGGATACCATATTGTTTGTTAGCTAGACACACATAAATGGATTTCATAAACGCATCTGACGCGGTTCTGTGTATGCAGTTCATATATAGAAAATGGGATATATCTATGCAGGATGATAGATAGATAGATAGATAGATAGATAGATAGATAGATAGATAGATAGATAGATAGATAGACAGACAGACAGACAGACAGGCAGACACACAGACAGACAGACAGACAGCCAGACAGCCAGATAGCTAGAGAGAGAGAGAGAGAGAGAGAGAGAGAGAGAGAGAGAGAGAGAGAGAGAGAGAGAGAGAGAGAGAGAGAGAGAGAGTTACTAACGGACACAAGAAATGAGCGAAAAAGATAAGCCGTTAAAACATTTAAAAAAAATACTAGAATATATACATAAACCACAAACTCTGAATATATATATAAGATAAATATCTAATAAATAAATCAAATATGAAACTTTGCCGGCTAAAGGAAGAAAAAAAAAGGCAAATTATGGCAAAAAAACACCGAGAAAAACAGACATTAATTATGCAATCAGTGAGTCTACACTCTAAGAGAACTTCCCATTCACCTGGCCTGCTTAACTCCTGCACCTTTCTACTCGATTAATGAGAGCCACTGAATTTTCCTAGACCTCTAACTCATATTTCCACAAGACACATAATACGTTCTGTGTTTTGAGTGTATGTTTGTGCGCTTTTAATTCGCTTTGTGTATGCATAATATCCGTTCTGTGTTTGGAGCGTATGTTTGTGTGCGTTTATTTAACTTTGTGTATACATACGTTCTGTGTTTTGAGTGTATGTTTGTGTGCGTTTATTTCACTTTGTGTATACATAGTATATGTTCTGTGTTTTGAGTGTATGTTTCTGTGCGTTTATTTCGCTTTGTGTATACATAATATATGTTCTGTGTTTAGAGTGTATGTTTGGGTGCGCGTTAATTTCGCTTTGTGTATACATAATATATGTTCTGTGTTTTGAGTGTATGTTTCTATGCGTTTATTTCGCTTTGTGTATACATAATATCCGTTGTGTGTTTTGAGTGTATGTTTGTGTGCGTATTTCGTTTTGTGTATGCATAATATACGTTATGTGTTTTGAGTGTATGTTTGTGTGCGTTTATTTAACTCTATGTATACATACGTACTGTGTTTGGAGCGTATGTTTGTGTGCGTTTATTTAACTTTGTGTATACATACGTTCTGTGTTTTAAGTGTATGTTTGTGGGAAGTTATTTCGCTTTGTGTATACATCTGTTCTGTGTTTTGAGTGAATGTTTGTGTGCGTTTATTCCTCTTTGTGTATATATAATATTTGTTCTGTGTTTTTAGTGTATGTTTGTGTACGTTTATTTCGCTTTGTGTATACATCATATATGTTCTGTGTTTAGAGTGTATGTTTGAGTGCGCATTAATTTCGCTTTGTGTACACATAATATATATTCTGTGTTTTGAGTGTATGTTTGTGTGCGTTTATTTCGCTTTGTGTATACATCGTATATGTTCTGTGTTTAGAGTGTATGTTTGGGTGCGCGTTAATTTTGCTTTGTGTATACATAATATATGTTCTGTGTTTTGAGTGTATGCTTGTGCGCGTTTATTTCGCTTTGAATATACATACGTTGTGTGTTTTGAGTGTATGTTTGGGTGCGAGTTTATTTCGCGATTGTGTATATGGGAAAGCGTAGTGATGGGAGGAATCTAAATTGCTTTGGAAAAATGGAAAGAAATTAGGCACGCCAAATGTACTACTCCTAATTGTATGTTTTACATGACTCCCCAGAATGGGGGTGGACACAGGCAGTGTGTGCCTGGGAATTAAGAATGGATGTCCTTCCAGCGCTACAAGGTGGGCTCGATCGCTGGTCGGTCAGCAGCTAAGTTCAGCACTATTACCACTTGGTCACCTGGTCCCCCAATTGGTATACCAAATATATTTTTACATAGAGACTTTAATCAGGGTTTAAATGATATTTCGTAACTGCTAGCTCAATGAACTGTGGTGGATGAAGCGGTTGGGGGTAAACCAGCTGCGGCTGTCGGGTCATTGTAGAATATCCTTTTCCGACTACCTTGGGGTGTCCCAAACAGAGTGGAAGGGGGGAGACGTGGCAACCCATTATCCCCAAGGAGCTGAGAGGAGTGGTTGAGGTGTGTATGTGGATCGTGGTGAATGCGCGTTTCTTGGCTCGGCCACCCCTTAGAAGGGGGAATTAGGCATGTGTATATGTATGTATGTATGTATGTATGTATGTATGTCTTTATTGACAAGCATGCTATGTTAAAATAGGCATTATAATCTGAATTTAAATGAAGTGAGCTGTAATATAACAGTAACATCTTAGGATATAATATCATAACAGTTTTGAATCTCCTTATTTAATGAACTAAGCTAACATTACAGTAGTCCACTTTTTATTTCATATATAAAGCAACATCGCCAATACACCAAATATCAGGACTGTGAAGAGAGAGAGAGAGAGAGAGAGAGAGAGAGAGAGAGAGAGAGAGAGAGAGAGAGAGAGAGAGAGAGAGAGAGAGAGAGAGAGAGAGAGAGAGAGACCGACCGACCGACAGACAAATAGACAGACAGACAAATAGACAGACAGACAGACAGACAGACAGTGCCCTCAACATGAAAGAGGAACTGACTAAAAGAAAGACTAAAACCTTCCTTGCTAAGAATGAAAAAAAAAGTTGCTAAACACTCTCCAGACTGGTTGTGATTTACTTAAACCGGGTCAACAATCACTTTGCAGATGACTGCATCATTACAGGTGACCTTTGGGTCACACAAACTTTTCTAGGAAGTAAATTTTTTTTTTATTATTTTTGTATCTCATGAACCCTTATCGCGCACTGGGTTAAGCAACGCACTGGCTATATCAAATTCCGCTTTGAAAACTGCATCGCTAAGCAGTTTATTTTGTCATTATCTTTTAAACTTCATCATGAGGCACATAGCAGGAAAAGATATCAAAATTAGTTTTACTAAAAATAGTTTATAAGATTTTAAGGGACTTTCGTTTTTTCCTCCTATGACACAGAAACGAAATTAATTTGTTTCCATGAGTTAAAACCAGCAGTTGAAAACGAAAATCCTCATATTACGTAAACTAAAAAAAATAATTTCATTTATAAATATTCTTATATTGTACCATAAAGGAAAGTCGAATCCAGCGCAAAAACCACTCTCAAAATTTTGCGAAATAAAATTGCAAAACACAGCCAGGGAGTCGCGAAAAAAAAAATAGAAGCATTTCCTTTCCAGAGATACTTCTTCCACTCCCAAAGATAACAGATCATAAACTTCTCGTAATTATACCAAGTCAGTTATTTTTTTAATTCTTTTTTTAAATTCACCTCCCACGGATGTGTGGATCGGGTCATGGAGGACTCATAGGGTGGTCGCCAGCCGGCACAGGTCCCATCCACCCACTGTGGTGCCCAGCCACAGCAGTAGCCTCCCCAGTAAACAGCTTAAACTCTCTTGCCTGGACGAGGCGCGATCCCTTGACCTCGCGAATGCGAGACCAGCGCGTTACCACTGTACTAACCAGGAGGGTAGTCAGTTATTCATGCCACAGTATCTCTTCATTGGCAAGAGTAGGAATTCCTTTCCCATTAGATGAAAACGGATCAAAATGCTAAATTAAGGCGCTCTGCACGATTTTTATTTTTTGCATCGTCTCCCAACCATTCTCCCAAACGTTCCACGCCACGGGAGGTCTTCCAGAGACGTTTGGAGCAAAGCTCAGTGCAGTGAATATATAAATAAATATGTATTAAGAAAAAGATATCATTGAGTAGTAAATGGACCAAAGATTCTAGACCCAAACTAGGAGGAAAGTCAGAAAACAGAAACTAAGTAAGAAATCAAATGTAGAAAGAGCTGAACTGGAATAAAAAGGCACTAGATCAGATCTCTGATAATCTCTGATGATGACAGCGGTATGGGCTGCTGATGCAGGGCTCTGTACCTCTCTCAGATCTGATGATGCGATAAAGGAAGAGAAAATGTTGATGACTGAAACAGATATATCATCGTAAAAAAAAAAATAAATAAATAAAAAAAAAATACAACTCAATAATGACTGGACGAGACCGAGACGGCGCTGGACCAAAATAATGATGTTAGAAACGATGACTAGAATAAAAAAAAAAACCGTCACTGATGTCATTACAGATGTTCATATCAAGTGTGATTATGTAAAGAAGTAATTTATTCGTCAAGATGAAAAATAAGCTACGAGGCTATTTTTTTTTTATTTCATTTCAAGTTGTGTATTTGGACTATTACATAAAACTTTTGATATAGTAGTCGCCGTGGCTCAAGCGGTTGCGTCCGCGACTCTGAGGCGTCAGGTCGAGGGTACGCACCCCGTCACGGTCTGAGGTTAGCAAGGGCATGCACTCAGGTAGCGATTACATCTGCCAAAACAAGTCCTTCGCAAGAAGGCAACCGTCCTAGCCTTTGATAGGAAAGGGAGTCCGTGACGTAAAACCGGAACATAAAACTTTGATATATCAAGACAATAGGATAAAGAAGTCTCGTCAATAAATTTTTAATACTTTGAAGACTGCCATAGCGCAGCTGATAGAATGCTGGACTCGGGAGGTGATGGAGCCGCAACCAAGCTCACGACGGGGCGAAAGGAATGGCATCCAACCTTAATTCTCCATCTTCAGTCCAACTGTGTCCACCCCCAAATGGGGACTAATTGTGACATATAAATTCGAAAAAAAATCCATCAATTACAAATTAGAATTTTTACTTAGCAAGAATCCTAATGTGAGCAAAAGTACTTTAATAAATTAATATATTTTGGTCAAAGGATAGAGGATTTTTAATCTTACTCTTGGTAGAGAACTGTAGTCACCGTGGCTCAAACGGTAGCGTCCGCAACTCTGAGGTGTCAGGTCGAGGGTTCGCGCCCCGTCACGGTCTGAGGTTAGTAAGGGCATGCACTCAGCGTAAGGATTACATCTGCCAAAACAAGTCCTTCGCAAGAAGGCAACCGTCCTAGCCCTTGGTAGAAAAGGGAGTCCGTGACGTAAAACCGGAACAACTAGACTTTCCTTCTTATCCCCATGTGACTCTGGCAGAACAGAATCAGTACGAACCCGCTTGGGAAGCTACAGGTGGCCCTTACATGGTAGAATAGTATTCTCAGAATAGCATTTAAGAGGTAGGATGGACGTTACTACCCTATCCTCTTTAGTAGCATGTTGCGTGGCGAAGAAAAACCTTACGAACTGCTTCCTATTTAACTGTCTATCTGCTACTCCATGGACCTCTTTCTAATCCTCATGGTTCATTTTCTATTAGAAATTTCGCTTTCTTCCTTTACCTTCACCTTTAACCCATTTCTATATGGGGTCGCTGTTTTTTGCTAGCCTTTTCCACCTTTTTTTGCCACGCTTGTCCTGTTCCCTAAGCCCCTTTTCCCGCATAGCATTTGCTATATTATCCTTCCATCGGACATCTATCTGCTGCTCCCTCCACTGGTCATGACTCACAACCTATTTCTAAAACTTTGTAGTTTTATTCTTTACACAAAATTTGGCATTCACTAAGGATACTATCACACGGTCACAATTATCCTGAAACATATTTTCTTTTTTAAGACCTTAATTTCTACGATAAAACATTGTTTACATGCCAAAAATCAGGTTCATATTAATTTATGATGATGTATGAAATATATTTCTGTTTATGTAAACACAAAGAATAATGATAAAAAAAATAATACAACGTTTCAGGGATACTGTGGTCGCGTTATAGGGGCTTAACTTCATCCTTTTGGTTTTATGCCATAAACAAAAAGCTCCCTTATGCCTTTTGCCTTTCTATATTCTGTGACGTCAGGGAAGAACGTCTGATAGGACGAACGTCGAAAGGCTAATGCCATTTAGGGATGGTTTGTGATAATCTCGACTCAAGATGGCGAAGAGAGTATATTTTTTTTACATGTGTGACTCAGCATTTTATCAAGAAATACATAATGAATATGATAATGATGGAAAGAGAGAGAGAGAGAGAGAGAGAGAGAGAGAGAGAGAGAGAGAGAGAGAGAGAGAGAGAGAGAGAGAGAGAGAGAGAGAGAGAGAGAGAGAGAGAGTTAATGTTCAATTAACATCTGATATGTATTAAAAGATAAATATTCACCAGTAAAAAGATAAAAAATGAAAATATCTATCAATTATCCAAGTAAAATGACGAAAAAATGCGCATAATAAAATATTGGGTTAAAAGACACGATGACACAGCAAAAAGCATAATAAAAGTAAAAATATATATGAAATAAAGAAATAATTATTAACACAATGTATTTGGAAACTTTCCTCTTTTACATTAAAAGTCAGGTTAGAATTGTAAAATTAAATACAGTTGCCAATTAGTAAATATTGTCTCCATGTGTATTTAAGCATTCGAAAATATTTGTGACTTTACTTAAAATATTCAGTCAAGTTATCTGTATTTTTGCTTAGCATTTGTATTTTATATTAACCAATTTATTTATTTATTTATTTATTTATTTATTTTAGTAGGCATCTGATAGGAAGACATTTTTTCTTTCACCTTTGACCTCCTCTCACCAGTGAAGGCACTACTTGCTCACTTCTGACCTCTTGACCTTTTAGCAACAAAAGGGAGATTAAGACTCGAATGGAGGAAGAAAAGAAGAGAAAGAGAAGAAAAAGAGAAAGAAAAGAAAGAGAAGAAAGAGGAATATGAAGGGAGTTATTTGGTGTTCCCCTACGTGTCGTAAGAGTCGAAGAAAGAGGAAAATGAAGAGAGTTATTTGGTAGAGTTAACGGAGTCCTATTTCCATTAATATTATGGAGAGGTAATATATCAAATATCCCCCTGAGGGAGGGGGGTAAGAATACTGCCTCCGTGTTCCCCTACGTGTCGTAAAACTCGACTAAATGGGGCTGAGCGAGGGGACTGGGAACCTCCGCCTCTGTATTTACTTCCCACAAAAAGTTAAAGTAGTTTCTTTGACTCAGCCACTCCCCTTATAAGGGGGAATATGGCTTTTGGCATATGGATGAAATAAATTAAAACACAAGAGATTCTTGAAATAAAAGAAAATTGTAAGACTGAGAAAAGATTAAAGCTTAAGAATAAACACATTGGAAAAGAAAACTGGAGTTACATTTTGAAAAATAACGGTCAATTCGCATCAAGAATCAGAAATCTTAACTGTCATTGCACAGAATTGATAAGTAAAGAAATTAGTTAAAAACTCATCAGTATTTCTACACAAATATGTACGAAGATTAAAAAAAAAGCAGGAACAGTTTAACAAGAACTGTTGTGAAAAAACAAACAAACATGAACAGTGTAACAAGAGCTCTGGTAAAAAAAAAAAAAAACAGGAACAGTGTAACAAGAGCTGTCGCAAAAAAAAAGCAGGAACAGTGTAACAAGAACTGTTGCGAAAAATAAGCAGGAACAGTGTAACAAGAGCTGTTGTAAAAAAAAACAGGAACAGTGTAACAAGAGCTGTTGTGAAAAAAAGCAGGAACAGTGTAACAAGAGCTGTTGTAAAATAAAAACAGGAACAGAGTAACAAGAGCTGTCAAAAAAATATAAAGCCGGAAGAGTGTAACAAGAGCTGTCGTTAAAAGAAAAAAAAACAGGAACAGTGTAACAAGAGCTGTTGTAAAAAAAAAAACAGGAACAGTGTAACAAGAGCTGTTGTGAAGGTACTGAACAATAGTTCTGAATTATACCAAGTCAACAAGGAACATTCTCTGATGATGTGTGAGGAGGAGGAGGTAAGTCGCAATCCCTTTCAACGGCCTTGCCTTCCCTTCTCACCTCAGAGAATTACTGAGACCAGAGTGTTTGTATGACGAAGCAGAACCCGTTAGGGCAAACTGTGGTCCCTCGTTTTTTTATTTATTTTTTCTATGAAACAGAATCATAGCATAAGAATAAAGCCTTCTTTATTTGACAGTCGAGTATAATCGACTAACCAATCATTTTTTTTTCTAGATCATAATTAAAACCAACTATGAGTATTTTCTTTTTTCTTTTCATCTTTCCTGGAGCTCTTTAATTCATATTTGGTGCTTAAGATATCCTAAAAACAAAATGTAAAAAATAGAGCAACAAAACATAATGCTTAAGAAAATGTAAATGAAAACGAGTTCTTAGAAAGGCCAAAAAAAAATCCAAGCTCTAATATTTATCTCCAACAATTTTTGCCACTTCACCTTATGAAACGAGTTGAGTACCTGAACCAACGGTATTATATCACTTTGACCTAATCTGACCTCCATCTGGTCACCTCCACTTATTTATACTTGTTTTTCCTTTTGGAATGGCATGTGTGGAAAGCCTTATATCCCATCTTACAAGTTTCTTGACAATGTATGGTCTCTAGTTCGTGTTTTTTATTTCTGATCATAGATTAATAAGTTTTTTGAAATGTAGCTGTTGATGACATCTTAATATAACGTACGCAGTGTGAAATAAATGACTGAAAAAGATCAGAAAAATCTAAATTGGCATTTATTTTCATGGAAATTAAGATATTTTTGTTTCAACAGTCGAATTCTTATGATTAAAGGCACTGTCAGTTTATAAGAACATATATCTAGTTAGTCAAAGAGATCATATATTTCCATCAATAAAATAGCATTCTTTAGAGAATTCTATGTGTCATAGCTATGCACATTCTAGATTACTAGATTAAACTTCCAGCAGAATAAACATCATATGCTCTAGAAGTACCTAGTAACATCGCGTCAGGTCAACAATTCTCTGCATATTTATTGCATCATTATATCTGGCACCTGCATCTATCCATCCAGGTCTAGGTGAGAGAGAGTTTCTCTTGGTAGAAGTAACAGCAAATGAATAACCATCACTTGTATCAGACTTTGAAAGAGATCCAGTGTGCTCTACAACTTTCATCTCAGACGAAGAAGAAGTCTAACATTAACAACCTGAGGTTTCTTGGCGGGGGGCCAAAGTCTCACCTTTCCAACCAGCTCTTCCAGGGGCATTGGCGGCGCAACTGGAATTGGAGTCTTCCAGAGTAATTGTATAGAGAAGAGAAATAATTTCATTGCTTTGCAGTCTAGATTGCATGAAAGTACATTGATATGAGGTTTACTTTCAAGCGAGTTGTTGCAAGCGTGAAAAAAAAAAAAAACATGGACAAGCTTCTTTGGATGCTCGAGGACTAAAAATGGCAAATAGATTAGACTGAGAATTGCAGTGAAAGATAGCTGATAAACTCCCCAACGAAATAATGATTAAACTTCTGGAGCAGTAATATACTGAGATATTCAATAAGAAACCAATGTGTAGCTTATTTTTAAACCAATGCTAAGTATAAAACATAAACTATAGGCCTATTGAAGGATAATATTCTAATATAATTTGTTATTGACTATTACAGTGACAGAGTAATTTTCTTGGGCACAGTAAAATGCAATTACACAATGCTTTTGCTTATTGTCATATTTGCAAGCTTCTGAACTAATTATATTGCTTGAATGAAAGTGTAAATTATTGGAGATTTGGTATATTTATAAAGATATAGAGATGAATCAAATTATTAATATTCTATTTTTTTTTATTTTATGTCGTTATTATTCCTCATTTGGGTGTGAACACAAATTAAAGATGAGAAATTAAGGCTGCATGCTTCTCCTATCAGCCCGCAGAAGGTTCAAACGTGGGTCCATCATCTCCCGAAGAGTACAGCATCTGATATGTGGTGTCAATAATTAAACAATATCTTTTCGAGCTCTATGAATGAAAAGGGCAAAAAATTTCATCATAAAGCTGTAATATATTACATGTTTAAATCCTCTTAAACTATTGGGAAGTAACGGATGGTTTAATATTGCAAAAAAAAAATCATGCAACAGGACCAAATTAATCAAGTTTCTTGATCAACCACCACACTCATCATTTCAAGTGAACCGGATGACAAGGCAGTCAACTTGTAGTGAAGACATTAACCCAAAACGAGTCAATTCGTACCGAGGAGACTCGTACCAGTCCAACCTTTACACAATGAATAATCACATCACTCCTCAATTGACATAGCAATACCATAAAAGGAAAGATTAGTAAAAAATAAAAATAAGTCATAGATATCACCTAGAAACAGAAAACATGTTCAAATAATGGAATTAATATGTAAATAAATAACTGCTACGTTGAACAGATATCGTAGTTAGAGATATAGAAATGTCAAAATAGTGGAACTTGAAAGTTAATAATGTTATAAACTTATTCTAAATTACTACTTATGATATTCTACAGGCATACTGTATACTTTTATATATAAGAAGGCTTGGATAATATATAAAAAAAAGCCTCCAAACTTATACTCTTATATATAAGAAGGGGTTATTACATAAGAAGCCTCCAAACATCTATTAAAATAACAAAACCCGCTTTAATTAATATAAACGGAAGTATTAGTATATCATAGGTACCTAAATAACGCAATTCTTATCTATGTTAAGTAATTCTCTATGATTTTTAAAATGATGCAATCACAGCCATCAAATAAATTTAGAGAAGCAGAAATTAATTAGTTTATGAGTAATACTTATATAAAAATTCAACTCATCTATGAAAGAAGTTGCCAAAAATTACTTTTAGCCACAGTTCCCGAGTTTTCTACCAGAAAAAAAAACAGCAAATCATTCAAGAAAACAACAAGATAGAGAAGACGAAACAAATCACCCTGTCACAAAACTCGATTTTTAGCCAATAAAAATCGCTCACATTCATTATAATTATCACCTCACATTTCATCTTGCTGTCCAGCTAGTTGTACAGACTCTCCTATAAGAGAATTTTGGCCACTGTCCAGGAGCTGATGCAGAAATGAGTGTATGGTCTCGCACCTAGCTTGGAAAAAGCAACGAAGGCAACATGCAATGGCTGAGGACTTTGAGGTGATTAGTTAAGATAATATGACAAGAGAGTAGACTAAGATGGTATGGTCATGTCGTTAGGAGGGATGAACAGCATGTTGGGAGGAGGGTGATGGAAATGGATATACAGGGTGGGAGAAGGAGGGGGAGACCAAAGCGTAGGTGGATGAATTGCATCAATGACGACCTGAGGTCTAAAGGTTTGTTGGGCGATGAGGTATGGGACAGGAACATTTGGAGAACATTGGCCAGAAACATCGACCCCACATAAGAGTGGGAAAAGATGTAGACGAAGAAGAAAAGTCAAGAATTTATGTTATGAGAAAGTTAAAAATTAGTAGAGGTAAATATTTTCACCATGTCAAAGATAGAGAATGAAAGACAAAATGAAGAGGAAAGATTCAAAACAATCAAACGACTAAGAGCTCAAGAAAAAAAAATTACCGAAGGCACTCTCTCTACTGTAACCGTGCCAAGAATCCAGATGCCAGAACACACCTTGTAGATGGGAGGAGAAAGTGAGAGAGAAAACAAGCACCCAAAAAATTAATATCAATAAACCTCACTCAGACATTAAGAAGGGGACGAATGAAAGAAGCAGAATACAAGATCCATGAAGACAACTCTCTATTGTGGAGAGAGAGAGAGAGAGAGAGAGAGAGAGAGAGAGAGAGAGAGAGAGAGAGAGAGAGAGAGAGAGAGAGAGAGAGAGAGAGAGAGAGAGAGAGAGAGAGAGAGAGAGAGAGAGAGAGAGAGAGAGAGAGAGAGAACCGCCTTAAAAAGGAAAAAAAAATATATTAATAACCCGCACACAGACATTAAGAGGAGGACGAATGAAAGAAGCAGAATACGAGATCCCCCCCAAAAAAGAGAATGGAAAGTGGTCAAGTAAAAGTCTTTCTAGGAGTCTAGACGTTGTGTAGCCCTCACACCAAAAGGGTTCTGGTATGAATAGGAACTGTGCCAAAGAGGAATTGGCACCAGATGTGTTAAAGTCTAGACTTTTCACAGCCACACGAACGACAGGGAAAGGAAATATATATATATATATATATATATATATATATATATATATATATATATATATATATATATATATATATATATATATATATATATATATATATATATATATATTATTCCATGATGTGAATAATAATAATAATAATAATAATAATAATATAATAATATTAATAATAATAGTAATAATAATAGAAATAATAATAATAATAATAATAATAATAATAATAATAATAATAATAATAACAATAATAATAATAATAATAATAATAATAATAATAATAATAATAATAATAAAAATAATAATAATTATAAAAATTTCAATAATAATAATAATTCTTTGTCAAACGGATATCTGTTTTGTTTTAGATCGAGGGAGGCCATAATTGTAACAAGCGAATTCATGCTGCATTATTCAGTACACCCTATTTAACCCAAGCACGCACACACACACACACACACACACACACACACACTCTCTCTCTCTCTCTCTCTCTCTCTCTCTCTCTCTCTCTCTCTCTCTCTCTCTCTCTCTCTCTCTCTCTCTCTCTCTCTCTCTCTCTCTCTCTCTCTCTCTCTCTCTCTCGTCGTGATGAAAAGATTGCCAGTCAATCCCTGATCTCTCATTTGCAGTCCGTTCTTATAAGAGGGAAATATGATCGTAATTTTTTCCTATCATCGCTAGGGATATCCCCTTTAGCCACCCTCTACGACCAGCCTCGAATATGAGCATAGAGTGCATGCAAATAAACTAGAAATAAATAATGTACATATCTTTTTTTTTTTTACATGGCTATGGTAATGTATTCTAAGCTTTCAAGTAAACATACTTTTACACCTCCAATCTCCAGTGTTTTTACAATCCCCCACAATCAGTATGTATGTTCTTGCAGTCAATTTACATAGTGAACTCTTCGAATATGTAAATTTTTTTCTATTGACTGTTAAAAATGGATTTACCCCTAGGAACCTGTAGCGATTTTTTGTTGTTTTGTTTTTGTTTTTGTGAATAATACTTTATTTGTTTTCTCACTTTCGTTAATTACATTAAACCCGTTAAAGAGAGTTGAATACATATGAGATGCTAAATGCTGTAAAAAAAAAACTCGAGACTCGAAATTTTCTGGAACCATTGAAAGACGAGTTAAGTAGTCATGTTTTCTCTCTGGAAGTTGATCACTGATTATGAAGAGGTATGATCAACAAGCCAACGAAACGTGAATAATAAAAATGAAATAAAATTATTAAACTACTGAAGTATTATAAGGAAAACTTTCTCTGTACTAGAGTAATTACCTGACCTATGAAAATTTGTTGTACCGATTTTACGTCACGGACTCCCTTATCTACTAAAGGCTAGGACGGTTGCCTTCTTGCGAAGGACTTGCATTGGCAGATGTACTCGTTACCCTGAGTGCATGCTTGTAACCTCAGACCTTGACGGGGCGCGAACACTCGACCTGACGCCTCAGTGTCGCGGAAGCTACCGCTTGAGCCACGGTGACTACTCACTATGAAAAATTGTGTGATATGAAAATTTTATAATTTTGAACATGGTAAGGAAGTCCATCAGTGATAGAAAGTTTGAAATAAGATTTGATGCCTATAAGTCGAGTGTTCTCTGGCCATATTCTTTTCCAAATAGTTTCACTGTTGAGGATTTCATACCATTTGAGACAACAGTTTTGGCACACATACATAAAGTACTTTGAAGGGTACGTGGCAGGTAATAAAGTCACAGGAAAAAAGTCACACACAAAAAAGGTCACTATTTTGGCTAGAAAAACATATCATAGGTCAAAATTGACAGGTTTGGTTAGCTTAGGTTAGGCTAGATTAGACTTTTTCCTGTGACTTTTTCAAGTGCCTTTTTGCCTGTGACTTTTTTTCTGTGAATATTTATCTGTGAATTTTCAACGTGACTCTTTTACCTGTGGTATTTTTACCTGTGACTTTTTTTGCCTGTGACCTTTTTTACCTGTGACTTTTTTACCTGTGACTTTTTTACCTGCGACTTTTTTCCTTGTGACTTTTTTACCTGCGACTTTTTTACTTGTGACTTTTTTACCTATGGGCTTTTTTTACCTGTGACTTTTCCACTTGTGACTTTTTACCTGTGACTTTTTTACCTGTGATTCAATTAACATAATTCTCTCCCATTAAAAAGAAACTCTTTTCTTAATATTGATATTCAAGGCATTGAGACTCTTTTGGTAAACATACGTATCAGACCCACGATCGATCCCACCGTGGGGTGATAGGAAGGGCATCCATGCTACTTATACTTGCCTGAACAATTCTAAATATAATTTTTAGGGATTATGCGACTAACGAAGGGAGATATTTATGGGAATGCTATTGTGATTGTCAATATAAATTAACAATCCAAGATTAAAGGTTAATTGTAATTGGTGGATGTACAGAAACAGGTTTTTTATTTTATTTTATATTGTCTTTGGATTCATTTAGATGGGAAGTGAGATAATGTGATAAATGTCACAAAGGTTCATTGTTTTTAGTAGAAAAAACAAGGAAATGAAAATTAATTAGAAGAGTAAAAGGAAATAATAAAAAATTAAATGAGAGAGAGAGATAGATAGATAGATAGATAAATAGATAGTTAGAAAGAGAGAGAGAGAGAGAGAGAGAGAGAGAGAGAGAGGAGAGAGAGAGAGAGAGAGAGAGAGAGAGAGAGAGAGAGAGAGAGAGAGAGAGAGAGAGAGAGAGAGAGAGAGAGAGAGAGAGAGGAGAGAGAGAGAGAGAGAGAGAAAATAAAGCTTAATTTCGATTTATGATATATATATATATATATATATATATATATATATATATATATATATATATATATATATATATATATATATATATATATATATATATATACATACATAGATGTAGTCTCCGTACGCGCCCAGTCATGGACTGAGGTTAGTAAGGGCATACACTCAGGGTAACGATTACATCTGCCAAAATAAGTCCTTCGCAAGAAGGCAACCGTCCTAGCCCTTAGTAGAAAAGGGAGTTCGTGACGTAAAACCGAAACCAAACCATATATATACATACGTACATGCATGCATATATAAATACATACATACATACATACATACATACATTCATACATACATACATACATACATTCATGCATACATACACATATCTAACACAATTTTCTCTGGGACTGAAAAGGAAGGAATATACATACATATCAAGACCTCTGTCGTACAGACCCCGTAACAAATTACACTCAACTTAAGCATTTTTTACCTGTCTACCTATAAAAATAATTATACATGTGGGTAGGCCAAAGAAGACCCGTCTAAATGATCGGACAGAGGATTCATTCACTCTGCCAGGACAAACGATGTCTTAATTTAGCTTCACTTTCATCTAGGAATTAGCTTTCACCTTAGCGAAGGTAAGAGTTAGGCTTTTCACTAAGCAGAATAATAATAGGCAGAATGATGCTAGGCAGAAAGGTGGTAGGTAGAATGATGTTAAGCAGAATAATGTTAGGCAGCATGATGTTAGGCAGAAAGGTGTTAGGTAGAATGATGTTAGGCGGAATGATGTTAAGCAGAATGATGCTACGCAACATGATGTTAGAATGGTATTAGGTAGAATGGTGTTAGGGCAGAATGATGTTAGGCTGAATGATGTAAAGCAGAATGATATTAGGCAGAATGATGTTAAGTAGAATGATGTTAGGCAGAATGAAGTTTGGCAGAATGATGTTGGGCAGAATGATGTTAGGAAAAATAATGTTGGGCAGAATGATCCTAGGCAGAATGATGTTAGGCTGAATCATGCTAGGCAGAATG
Source organism: Halocaridina rubra (assembly GCA_037179515.1). NCBI lineage: Eukaryota > Metazoa > Arthropoda > Malacostraca > Decapoda > Atyidae > Halocaridina > Halocaridina rubra. The sequence continues at coordinate 25,355 of JAXCGZ010021506.1, forward strand.
ATGTTAGGCAGAGTGGTGTGTGGCAGAATGATGTTAGGCAGAATGATGTTAGGCAGAATGATGTTAGGCAGAATGATATTAGGCAGAATGGTGTTAGGTAGAATGGTGTTAGGCCGAATGATGTTAGGCAGAATGATGTTAGGTAGAATGATGTTAAGTAGAATGATGTTAGGCAAAATGGTGTTTGGTAAAATGATGTTAGGCAGAATGATGTTAGGCAAAATGATGTAAAGCAGAATGATGTTAGTCAGAATGGTGTTAGGCAGAACGATGTTAGGCAGAATGATGTAAGATTAGAGGGGACCGCCGAAGCATAGTGGTAGAGTGCTCGACTCAGAAGGAGACGGACCCGCGATCGAGCTAACAATGGGGCGATTGGAGGGATATCCTGCCAAAATTTCTTAGATTAACGATAAAGTCAATAGTTCAATATTTTATCTGTTTAAAAATTCAGAGAGAGAGAGGGAGAAGAGAGAGAGAGAGAAGAGAGAGAGAGAGAGAGAGGGAGAGAGAGAGAGAGAGAGAGATGAGAGGAGAGAGAGGATGAGAGAGAGATGAGAGAGAGAGAGAGGAGAGGAGAGAGAGAGAGAACAGTATTTCCCAGTATAAACCACCAGTATTTCACCATTCACTTCTTACCCCAAAAAAATAAATATAAAAAGCATTATCAGACACTCCAGCTCATTATAAAAATACTCCGTCTTATCTAATATATCCAACAAAGGCAAGTCAGAGTTAATCATCTGTTTTTTATTTAGATTTTCCACACACGGATGGGTGGAACGGGTCATGGTGGACCCATAGGGCGGTCGCCAGCCGGCATAGGCCCAACCTCCCACTGTGGTGACCAGCCACAGCAGTAACATCCCCAGTAAACAGCTTAAACTCTCTTGCCTGGACGAGGCTCGATCCCTCGACCTCTCGAATGCGAGGCCAGCGCGTTACCACTGTGCTAGCCAGGAGGCTGTTAATCAACTGGATGCCCTGAATTATGCAGGAATTTTATCAGATAAGACGTATGTGGCTCTCATACCCCTCTCCCCTTTTTTGGCACTCTCGGAGATATTATCTGGCTCATTCCTTTCAGGAAAGGTTCCGGTAATACGAGAATCTTTCTATTTACTTAATGTTATTCATGAGGATAAACACACATACATATACATAAAGCACATACACATATAAAACACACACACATACATGCACTACACACACATACACAAAAAGCATACACACACAAAAAGCAAATATATCCATGCACACACACAGTCGCATAACACAAAGCACGTACACATACACACACACACAGTGTCACAACCCAAAGCACTTACACATACACACACTCACACAATGCAAAGCACACGCACACACACAGACACATATCGATATTTCGATATGGCTGGCTCTAGAACTAGAGGTCATAGTTTGAAGCTTCGTAAGAAAACTTCTTTGCAGGATGTAAGGAAATACTTTTTCAGTGTAAGAGTAGTTGATAATTGGAATTGGCTAAGCGAGGAGGTAGTTAATGCTATCTCAATCCATAGTTTTAAGGACAGGTACGATAAGTATCACTAAGTCTAAAATGGAACCGATCAGGAGACGGGAAGATACGAGCTTTGGGCTCTTTCCCGTAAACACAATTAGGTAATCACAATTAGGTAATCACACACTCACGCGCGTGCCATAGAAACGCCCATTTTTGTGGCGGTTGGTTTAGAGGGAACACAATTAGACTTTGGAATGTAATATTTCCCGATGTTATATAAATTTACTCTGTAATATGTCTGTGTGTTTTGTTTTGTACTCTAATTGTAAAGCTTTGCGAATCCTACTTTTAGCATAAAGCATTCGTTGATAGAGGATATAGAACGCAAATAATGGATCAATTAGGAATTCACTAAAATTTCATTATCAATTGTATTATAATTGTTTTTATAAGATATTATTATTATTATTATTATTATTATTATTATTATTATTATCTATTATTATTATTATTATTATTAACACTATTATCATTATTATCACTATTATTATTATTATTATTATTATTATTATTATTATTATTATTATTATTATTATTATTATTATTAATTATTAATTATTGTCATCATCATCAACAAAATACTATTTGGGAGTCTTTAAAGGT
>JAXCGZ010021506.1:30000-35000 GCA_037179515.1 Halocaridina rubra
AAAAAACTGATATCAAGAATAAATATTCAAATACAAGCTGTTGGTACTGAATGCAAAGGCAGTATTGACAAACACTTTTTTGACATGTGAGACATGCATGTCAAGTTCGTATTAATTAATAAAAAAAAACTTTAATACTAATCTCTTCATCATTATTTTGGATATTAATGGAAGATATATTCACCAAATATTGCAAGTATTCCGGTTTTACGTCACGGACTCCCTTTTCTACCAAGGGCTAGGACGGTTGCCTTCTTGCGAAAGACTTGATTTGGCAGATGTAGTCGTTACCCTGAGTGCATGCCCTTGTTAACCTCAGACCGTGACGGGGCGCGAACCCTCAACCTGACGCCTTAAAGTTGCGGACGCTACCGCTTGAACCACGGTGACTACTACGATAAACACTTCCATCTACCCAATGAAAATATTCTTATCTTAGTTCATGCTTGTTTCCAGGAAAGTGAGGTCATCATTCCAGATAAAGCTATCTAAACATTTACTTGAACTCTCGTTACTCGCAGCCGAACAAGTGCAACACCGAGATATATAAAAGTCAAATATTCTGACAAAAATGGAATATTTTCGGAGTTATTTCGATATTAAATTGAGTACGAAGTCGCTGTTTTACAGAGGAAAAAATATTCTCTTAGTACTTGGCTACACGATCGAGGACCACGATAGCTCAGAGACTGGTGCGGGATCGATCCCACCGTGGAGCTTAAGAGAGGGCATCCAGCCTTATTTTCCTAGCTCCGATACGTGTGTGTCCACCCCCTTTCGAGTGGGGACTTATTGTGACATAATACGGTGAACTTGGCTACGCGTTCAATTGTTATGCATTTGCTCGATATATGAGTATTTGGCACCTGCTTTGGCGCCGGCCTTTTGGCTCCGCTCTTTTGGCGCTAAGCTGTTTTGGTGTTGGCCTTTTGGCACTAAGCTTCTTTGGCTAGTCTGGGTTAGGTTAGGTTAGTATTAATTAATCCATTTTTTATTTAGTAATGGTGCCATTTTGGCACCAATAAAACCGCGCTAAAACTGCGGCGTCAAAAAGTACTCGACCCTATTTTGCTCGAATATGTTATGGAACCCGTGTGCCAATCAAATATTACCCGCAAGGGGTTAGGTGGTTAATTATTACTGTCTCCATCATTAAAATTCGAGCACAGCTTCGATGCCAAATTCCGAAGCCAAGATATTAAAGTGGTTAACTCTTACATGTATATAGGACACAAACAGAATGACAAAAAAAAAAAAAAAAAACAAAAACATTCTCCGCTATGTATATGTAGTGAGTATTACTTATAATTTAATTTTTATTTACATAGTAAATTCTCAGTATTTTTTCCCATGTCCTCACTTTACACCTAAAAAAAAATAAAAGTTTTAATAGTAAGAGGTTAACACTCCCGCGTTGACGTTACCACTGAAGAGGTCAATGGAAGATGCGATAAAGCGAATTTCACCTTTAAGCAATAGGGCTATAAAGATAAAAATAATAATACTGCATCGTCATTGCCGAGCAGGTGAACTTCAAGCCAGGTGAGAAAGGGAGAGAACTAACCTTTGGTTTCAGTTTCACCCCCCCCCCCTTCCAAAAAATTAATGGCTCTTTCTTGATCTTTTCGTGTAATTTTTTTCTATTTTGATAAACTTTTTTTCCTCCCCAAAGCCATATTCCCCCTTATAAGGGGGGTGGCTGAGTCAAAGAAAATGCATTGACTTTTAGTGGGAAGTAAATACAGAGGAGGGAATTCCTAGTCCCTTCGCTCCATCCCATTTAGTCGACTTTTACGATACGCAGGGGAACACGGAGACATTATTCTTATTGATAAAATAGGCGATTGTAAGTGTTTCGTTGTTAGCTGTCAGGCATATGGTAGGCTGTTCACGAATATTAAAGTTAAAGTTCGCTGGGTTTTAGCCCTCCTATCAGAGGCATCGCCCCTGCTCTGGTGTTCAGTCACAGCAGTAACCTTCCCAGTAAACTGCTTAAGCTCTCGGTCCTGAACGGGAACCGATCTGTCGACCTCGCGAATGCGAGACCAGCGCGTTACCACTGTACTAGTCAGTTAATATTATATTGTATTTTCTGAAGCTTTCATCCATGTTACTGAAAGGGATTTACAGACAGAAATTCACTTTGCTATGATATCTGAGATGTTCTCTGGACATTCTTTTGCTAAAACTGTTTATCCATATGTTTTCATATATATTTTCACTACAGAATATCCTTGCCCGCCTACTCTGTAGGTGACCCAAGCAGGGGGTAGGGGGAGAATGTGGCAAAACTTTATCCCCAAGGTGCTAAGAGGAGTAATTGATATATGTGTGGATTGTTGGCGAATGCGTGTTTCTTGGTAAGGTCACCCTCCTTACAAGGGGGAATGGGGCCATGTACATAGATAGATGGATCTTTGCACAACTTATTTTTAGTATTAATGAAAAAAAATGTGATAAAGAACTGGTTTATATTGCATAATTGGATAGTTATAATAAAAAAAAATATTAACTTAGTATAATATTTTGCAATAGTAGTCACCGTGGCTCAAGCGGTAGCGTCCGCGACTCTGAGGCGTCAGGCCGAGGGTTCGCGCCCCGTCACGGTCTGAGGTTAGCAAGGGCATGCACTCAGGGTAACGATTACATCTTCGCAAGAAGGCAACCGTTCTAGCCCTTGGCAGAAAAGGGAGTCCGTGACGTAAAACCGGAACAAACAAACAAACTTAGTATAATATTTTGCAATAACTTCTAATACGTAGTTTTAGAGATTTCGAGGTGTAAAGCTAATATATATTAAAAAAATAATAAAAACTAAAAGTTTTCTGAAATCTGCATTTAAAACGTCCTCATGATTTGGCCGAGAAAACAAATAGCGAAATGAAGACTCATTTGTAGCAATCTCACTTATGCAACTGAGTGCATGAGTGAGCATAACAATTATACCGGGAGGTCAAGAGGTCAGGTCACATGAATAGAATAACAGGGGCGGAAAAAGAGAGACGCCCCGAACTTGATAATCATCTATGGCTCACTGCCGACATGGTGTTTGATGCCCTAGATAAACCTTAGGAAAATTAGCTGGTGTAAGGCAGTGGTTCTCAACTTTTCCAATCCCTTAACCCCCCCCTTAAGGAATTTTCAATATGCTCGTCCCCCCCACGAAAACATTACTATCTTTCTATATACAAGAGCCATACTCCTTATAAGGGGGGTGGCTGAGTCAAAGTAAAATACCTTGATTCTCTGTGGGAAGAAAATACATAGGATGGGATTCCCAGTTTTCTCGCTCCGCCCCATTTAGTCGACTTTTACGACACGCAGGGGAACACGGAGGAAGTATTCTTGCCCTCTCCCTCAGGAAATTATTAGGTCTATGTATCCCCCGCGTACTTAAAAACCGCACGAGCTTGTGCAGGCTCCGATAGTCTCTCTAGTAAGTGTCATTCCTAGACCGGTTGATTTCACAAAGCTCACATATAAGGAAAAACTCTCTTTGCTTTCATTTCCAAAAGGCGGTGCTGGTCAAGAGATGCAATGTGAGCTCCATCGAGAGAAGCTTAACTTGAGACTCCATGGAGAGACTTTAGCTACATCTTCAATGATATATTTAAATTCAAATCCAATAAGAGGTGCTGGTAAAGAGATGCAATGTGAACCCCATTGAGAGAAAAGCTAAGCTTGAGACTCCATAGAGAGACCAGCTATATCTTCAATAATATATCTAAATTTAAATTCAAATGAGATGCTGGTCAAGAGATGTCATGAGATCCCCATCGAGAGAAGCTTAACTTGAGACTCCATAGAGAGACTTTAGCTATTTCTTCAATGATATATCTATATTCAAACACTAAAAGACGACCCCCATCCTTGACCTCTCTAAAAGCTATTGTTGTGAACCACTCTTCAAGTTCAATAAATGTTCAATTTATCATTTAAATGGCTTTCTTTTATGGTTTTCCACAAAAAGCCCCTTGAATGACAACTGATTTGCTAGAATCTTGGTTGGATATTCCTACAGTTTGTTTATTTTTTTTTTGCCTATTTTATTGTTCGAAGTTAAAGAAGGAGAATATGTGTACAGTTATACATAATCTCTCAGTCTGCCGAAGTGAAATGGATTCGCAAATAACATATATAATATAGAACTTAATCTGAAGGACACCAGTTCATCTCGACATGAAATGAAAGAATATTTCACCCCAGAAGTCATTCACAACTTAGCAGTCAATTGAACACAGATTAGCAGTCTCTTACACAAGACTTATTAATGTCTAGAAATCTCATGGAAATGATACTAAATAGATATTCTTTAGATTCTACTTGATCTATCTCTAAGGCCCTCTGATGATAATGGCTCTCGCATGAGCTGTAGCCTAACAACGTCACGGACTCCCTTTTCAACCAAGGGCAAGGACGGTTGCCTTCTTGCCAAGGACCTGTTTTGGCAGAGGTAATCGTTACGCTGAGTGCATGCCCTTGCTAACCTCAGACCGTGACAGGGCGCGAACCCTCGACCTGACGCCTCAAAGTCGCGGACGCTACCGCTTGAGCCACGGTGACTACAGTAGCCTAACAGTATTTATTTTAATAACAGAATGCAGGAGTCTTAACTCTTCTCTCGTCCATTCTCAGTAGATCAAAAGAAAACAAAAACTGGTTATGAATAATACATTATGAAAGGAAGATACAACATCAACATCTGGAGTACGATAAGGTACAAAAATCTGAAGAACTTTCGACATGAAGTTGATGGTTTTGGTGATGTTAGCGATGGGGGATGAGGGGGAGGATGTATGAAGGGGGAGAGGGGTTAGTGGAGGCTGTGTTATATCCCCCCTTTACCCCTCAAGCCCCTTGGGGGTCTTCAGGTGACTGGGAGAGAGGTTACCTGTTTACACACGAGGTGAACGCTCCAATATACACCTGTTTCTCATTAAATACATTTGTATGCGTATGGATTTACCAGATATCTATATGCGTATATATACAAAAATTAT
>JAXCGZ010021506.1:37500-43149 GCA_037179515.1 Halocaridina rubra
CTTTGATCTTCCTGAGTGTACTTGTTTGTTTTTTAGATAATTTAGCAAACATAGGAAGATGGGTAGATAGATAGATAGAAATAGAAACAAATAGATAAGTGGGTAGGTAGGTAGGTAGGTAGGTAGGTAGGTAGGTAGGTAGGTAGGTAGGTAGGTAGGTAGGTAGGTAGGTAGGTAGGTAGGTAGGTAGGCAGGTAGGAATTTAGGTAAGTAGGTAGATAGATAGGTAAGTAAGTAGGTAGGTAGGTAAATAGGAAGGTAAGTAGATAGGTAGGTAGGTAGGTAGGTAGGTAGGTAGGTAGGTAGGTAGGTAGGTAGGTAGGTAGGTAGGTAGGTAGGTAGGTAGGTAGGTAGGTAGGTATGTAAGCAGGTAGGTAGGTTGGTTGGTGGGATGTATGTATGTAGGTAGGTAGGTAGACATATTACAGATGAATAGATAAAGAGAGAGAGAGAGAGAGAGAGACGGATGCATAGATAAGGCAAATTCCGCACGAATAATAATAATAATAATAATAATAATAATAATAATAATAATTATTATTATTATTATTATTATTATTATTATTATTATTATTATTATTATTATTAATAATAATAATAATAATAATAATAATAATAATAATAATAATAATAATAATAATAATAATAATAATAATAATAATAATAATAATAATAATAATAATAATAATAAAAATAATAATAATAATAATGATAATAATATTAATAATAATAATAATGCTAATAAATCAAAGTCCACCAAAAACTGAGAGCATACAGACCTCTTCCGGATGCTGAGACAGAGGATGAAATTTCCTCAACAAATCACGACTTACCTACAAGAAAGAAAAAATGCGAATTAAAATTCATGATTTTCAAAAGAAAATTTCTGTAGGATGAATTGTCCTTGATTCCCCTCCCCCCAAAAAAATATATAAGTAAGGGCTTCGTATGAAATAAAAGTCATTATTAAGATATAACATTCTCTCTTTCCTAAGCCCTAACAAGAACAATATTCCAAGCATCTTAATGCCCTTTACACAGTCTCTATCGATACATAACATATAATTAAGACAGTGGACGTAAAAACCATTATAATTATTGCATATTTAAATGAAATCACAATACATATTTAAAGTTTCATTGTTACATATCACTTCTTGACCTACAAAGCCGATGAAATATGTAATATGAATTACATTAATCAATATGCAGAAAGGCCCTGCTTAGCAGTGCCTAGGAGCGTATAACAACACAAGATAGCAAAATTAAAGGTATTACTTTAAATAAATATATTACCTTACAGTACACATGTTTAAAGCAAGACCAACTGGCAAAAAATGTACTATGCTTTGACTATTTATATAATTTGGTAAGCTAGGTCAAACTAAGGTTAATCGAGGTCATCAGCAGTAAAACTAAAAAATCAGAAGGAAGCAACACATACAGTAATTACACAATTAAGGATATACATTCATTCAAGAATAATAGATAATGTGATAATGGCAACAGTAACAAAAACTTTACATTACAAAAAAGTAACAACAGACAAACAACAATTCTGTGACGAAGTAATATATTACTAATCCCCAAAACAGAGACACAAGAACAAAATTAAAAAAAAAATATGAGAATAAGAAAAATCAAGGATTTAAATACATGTAACATATGGATTTAGTTTATGAAAGAAAAATCTAAGTAAATGCATCAACTAAAAAACAAAAGTCTCGCCAACTGGCAAAAGCTAATTATAAAACAAGCTTTTAAAATTCAATCATGAAATACCAAATAAAATAAATTTTGCCAAGGTAAAGAGAAAATAAGAAAAATGGCGCCAAAGTCAAACCAGTTATCACCAGAATAATATGAATACAAAATATGCAGAAGGAAAAATATAGTGATGCAAGCTTCAACAATTTTCATATAACAGAAGCCAAGGATTATGACCTAAGCGATAGTAGGTCATTGAAGGTCATTCTCAACAACACGTGGCACTCAGAAGGATGAACAAAGAGAGAGTGAGAGAAAAAACGAAGAAAGAAAAAATACGAATTACTGAAGAAAAAGAAAAAACTTTAGGACACAGATGGAAGAAGTGAGTGAGAGGAAAAATTAAAGAAGAAATACGAAATATTGAAAAAAAGATGAAAAAACTTGCTAAAAAAACTGGCACCAACTAGTTGAAAGTGAAGTTGTTTTGTTGCACTTAAAACATGTTTAGTGAGATGATGAAAGGATTGATGCCGAGGTAAGTGGCACTAACAAAGCCGAGGTAAGTGGCACTACCAAAGTAAGTGATAAAAAAAAAATTATCGTTTTAACCCTCCCCCATTTTTAGCTACTCGTAAGAATTTATTTTTTTTTTTACCAAATTGTAAGAGTAAACCTCGATTTTTGTTATAATATGTCATCGGGAATAAAGAGGATTTTTGCCGAATGTGGCACTAGCTAAGTAAGTGATAAAAAAAATATATATAATTATCATTTTAACCCTACCCCATTTTTACCTACTCGTAAGAATTTTTTTTTTTTTTTTTTTATTAGCAAATTGTAAGAGTAAACCTCGATTTTTGTTACAATCTGTCATCGGAAATAAAGAGAATTTTTCCCAAATGACAAAAACAATTACAAAAACTTATTTTTATTTTGTTATTTATTAAAAGTAATAGCTAGTTTTTTTTGCTGCATTAATTGTTATGAGAAAATATACTATTTATACCACGCAAACACCGTCAAACTATATTTTCTTCACCAAATTATAAAAGTAATTTTTTTTATTTATGACATGGCAAGAAAAAAAAATCTATGCATCAAATATTGAGAGAACATTTTTAGTCCAAAAAATGATCCAAACTAGATATTCTAGTTTAAACTAGCATAAACTAGATTATTTTAGTTTATGTTGTATAGAGTAAAGTTTACAAACTTGTCTACATCCTAGCCATATTTTTAAAGCATTTGAAGACTATAGTTAAAATTCATGCATAAAACTAATAAAAAGCTAAAATAAAACGGTCTCTTATATAGGTATGAAAAATAAAACGGTCTCTTATATACGTATGAAAGATAAAACGGTCTCTTATATATAAGTATGAAAAATAAAACGGTCTCTTATATAGGTATGAAAAATAAAACGGTCTCTCATATAGGTATGAAAAATAAAACGGTCTCTTATATATGTATGTAAAATAAAACGGTCTCTTATATAGGCATGAAAAATAAAATGGTCTCTTATATAGGTATGAAAAATAAAATAGTCTCTTATATAGGTATGAAAAATAAAACGGTCTCTTATATAGCTATTAAAATGAGGAATAAAATCGATGTGGTCAATGAAACACTGTATATAAAACTAAATGAATAGCTCTATCCCAAATGGAAACAAACACTATGTAAAAAAAAAGTCCCACATGTAAAATAACCAAAAAAAAAAAAGGTAAAATATCTCATTTTCAAAGCCTTCAAACACTCTTCTAAATGCCTGTAGCTAATACACACACACACACACACACCACACACATACACACGTACACACACACACACACACACACACACACACACACACACACTAAGGATTTCTAGGGACAATATCCTCAAACAAGCAAATAACACACACACACACACACACACACACAACCTAAAGGAATTAGATGTTAGTTCACTGCTATCTTCTGAGAGAGACGAGATTGCTGCTTGGAATGTTCAGATTAAGGAAAACATTGAACAGTTCAGAAAAGAGTTCCAGGAGCTGAATATGGAAAATGATGCCATGAAAACGTCCTTTGCTGATGCACTAAAGGGGAATGTGGCAGTAAAAGAGGCTGTAAAGGTGGTGGCACTGGAAAACATACAAACAGTTGACTATAAAGAGACAGTAATCGAAAAAATGAAAGACGTTGTGATGGAAAGGGCAAACCCACTCATCAGACAGGCACTTGATAAGGAGAAGACAGTGGTAATCTCAGGCATAAGTGAATCCCAGGAGCCAACATGGCAGGGGAGACTTGAAGAAAATAAAGCTAACGTTGTAGACCTGATAAGAAAGCTTGGAGTAGTATGTGGTCCTGAGGATATTGTAAACATACACCAACTAGGTAAATATTCGAGGGAAGGAAAGCCGAGACCAACAAAAGTAACCTTTGAGAGAGGGGAGACATGTAGGGAAATATTGTTGAGAAAAAAAAGTCTAAAAGACCTTCAAGAATGCAAAGAAGTGTTCATTAGACGATACAGAACACAGGAAGAGATGGGAAAGATCAAAAACTTGTTGCAAGAGGCAAGAAGGTTAAATGATGAAAGAAATGAAGAAGAGAAGAAAAATTTTCGTTACGGAATACTTCCAGACAAAGGGGAGATAAAGAAGATAATGACAGAAGATCAGGGGATGGGGCCTCATTAAGATTGTTATACACAAATGCTGATGGATTAGCTGGTAAGGCAGTAGAATTAAAAGATAGGATTCACAACAGTAAGGCAGATATAGTAGCAATTACAGAGACTAAGTTGAGTGAGGACATAAACAGTGTCACAGTTTTTCCTAAGGGCTTCAGAATACTAAGGGTCGAAAGATCTGAGAGGACTGGTGGAGGGATAGCACTGCTCATAAGTGAGAGGATTCAAGTTGAAGAGATAAACTTGGCTATAGAAAGTGAGTTCAGGGAATTTCTTGTTGCTCGCATAAAAACTGGGTCAGAGAGCATTATAATAACTGTTGTATACAACCCACCAAGGAACCAAAATAGGCTTGAAATTTATGAGGAAAGTCATATAGGTACGATTGAAGTCATAAACTCAGTTGTTAACATGGCGCGGGAGAAAAAATGTAGGATTTTGATTATGGGAGACTTTAATCATAAAGAGATAGATTGGATAAATCTTGACCCACACAGTGGTGAGGACTCCTTTGGGGCAAGATTCCTAGATTGCGTACAAGGGAATTTCCTACACCAACATGTAATGGAACCAACAAGAGCCAGGGGTGGGGATGAGCCATCACTACTTGATCTGGTGTTCACAGATAATGTGTTGGATATTGAAAATATTGAGTATGAACCACCAATTGGAAAGAGTGACCACTGTGTGTTGTTGATGGAGTATATCATTGAAGACATTCTTCCTGAGAGTAGAGGCACTGAGGACATGAGGAGGAACTATCCGAAAGGAGATTACATCAAAATGAATGAGCTTTTTGCAGTTATTGACTGGAGAACCTTATTTTACAACAAATCTGTACAAGAAATGTATGACATCTTTTGTGAGAAATATGGGAAGATAGTAGATTGCTGCATACCTGTCACCAAAGTAGGTGTAATTCATGCCAGAGAGAAATGGTTCGATAATGGGTGTAAAAGAGCTAAGGAGTGGAGAGACAAATGCTGGAAAAGGTATAGGAGGAGAAAAAACATAAATGCCTGGCAAACCTACAAAAGAGCAAGAAATGACTACCTAAGTAAAAGGAGAGAGGCAGAGAAAGATTATGAGAGGGACATCACCAGGAAGGCTAAAGAAAATCCCAAGCTTTTCCACAGCTTTATCAGAGGAAAACTGAAGGTAAAAGAACAGGTTTTAAGGCTAAAGAGAGCGGATGGAAGCATCACTGAGACGGACGAAGAGATCTGCAAAGAATTGAACAAGGAGTTTCAGTCAGTATTT
>JAXCGZ010021507.1:5000-43103 GCA_037179515.1 Halocaridina rubra
TCGATTAAAACAAAAAGAAGTATCAAATTCCTTCTTAATTGCAATTAAAGAATAAAAAGAATTCCTTATTTCAATGATTTGCTCTCACAGGCGTGAAGTCGTATTTAGGAAGTTCATTTCATTATATATATATATATATATATATATATATAATATATATATATATATATATATATATATATATATATATATATATATATATATATTCTGACTCGACACTGTACCGTCCCAGTACCTTGCCTGGCTAAAAATCCTATCCAAGCAGGCATGTGCCCCCCGTTTGAGAATCTATGATTCAGAGGGAAATACTTTTATATATCTCAAGAGTATAACATCTCTAGATATTTCGACAGTGTAAATTAATTGAAATGCATTATAAACTCAAAGAAATATTATTTTGACAGTCTGAACGAATTGATAACAATATATTTTAAGCTCGGTAGTCGTAAAATCGTTATGAATGTATGAGGTGAAAAAAGCATTGGATGCACATGGTATATCAGCTACGCAGGGAAGAGAGAGCGCAAAGACAGAAGAATGAGTGGAGAAAGATTGTGACTAGGTAATATAGGCCAAAGGTATTTTTCGCACATGCTAGCACAGTAAATTGGAATGCATGATTTTGGGGTGGGGTGTTGCCATGAGGTGAGACTGTAAGGGCATATCAGCTTCGGGTCTGTTGGGCCTCATGGCAGAAGACCTTTATCCACTTATCCTGTGAATGACTCAAGCAGGGTGCGGGAGGATTGTGTCAGTCCTTTAACCCCAAGAAGCAAGGGGGAGTATTCGAAGTTTATCAGCTTTTAGTGAATTAAGTGTGCATTGACTCGGCCAATCCCATATATGGGGGATTATGGTTACTGTATATATAGGTATTATATCGACATTGTAAATAAACTGAAGCTTTTCTTAAACGTTGCAAATGAATTTAAACCTTATTTCAAAACTTGCATATGAAGTAAAGCCTTTAAACATTGAAAATTTATTTAAAGCCTCTTTTTCCTACTCTGAATGAAGCATTGATTTAAAATCATGAATGAAGGAAGTAATATTTTTCGGACTTTTTAGATTTTATGTAAATATTAATATATTCTAATTTATTTAAAATTTCAAATGAAGTAAAAGTTTCATCAACCTGTGAATGAATTAAAATCTTAATCCAGCATGTAAATGAATTATAGCATCGATTCAACGCAATAAATGAATTCATTCAGCTCTGTAAGTGAATTGAATCGTCATTTAAAAATTGTAAGGAACTTAATTGTTCATTTCAGTATTTCATAGATAAATGCAATATCATTTTGAACTTCGTAAAACAATTGTAGCGTTCTTTCATGAGAACTGCCTTTCAAAAGTGACAAATTATTGATGGTGTGTATATAATCAATTACTCGAAAATCTCTCACAGAAATTCTTCAAAATATATCTCCGAAATTCGTGGTCGTCACCTTCGTGAAAGATATTAAAAATTGGCCAAAAATATGGCGGGTAATTATCATTTTTCTTTCCTTTCTGGAGAAAAGATTAATGTAACTCATTCGCTCAAAGCATGATTCACGTATTAAGGTCCATGCAATGCTTTTGAGCGTTACATGTTGGCAGACAACAGATGAAATATAGCAAAAGATTCATTATATAAAAGATTTGTTGGTTATATGCAATATTAATAAAAATTGGAGAGTGATTATTCTTGCCTTTTAGTTATGAAGTTGTGTGTTTAAAGAATCTATCTATCTATACACATGAGCCATTTTTCCCCCTATAAGGGGAGTGGCTGAGTCAAAGCAAACTTTTGACTTCTTGGGAAGAGATAAGTACGAGGTTCGCCGTATGAAATATGTTAGATAGCCAGAGGTATAAGTAGTTTTACTTAGAGGAGTAGTTGAGGTATGTGTGGATCGTGGTGAATGCGTGTTTCTTGGCTCGGCCACCCTCCTTACAAGGGGAAATGAGGCCAGGTATATGTATGTACGATTATTTTTACGGTATTATTTCATCATAATTCCCCATTTGAATGCAGATGGACACAGACAGGTTGGAGCTGGGGGGAATAAGGCTGGATGCCCTTCTTAACGTCCCGCGGCTGGATCGAATTTGCAAATGTCTGGCTAGTCACTTCCCAACTTGCGCACCCTACCACTGATTTGATATATTGTATGTTCATCTTCGTGAATCAAATAGATTAAACTTAGATCACGAAGTAACTATTAAGGATTACAAAATGCTTGAAGAAATTTCAGAATGTGTGACTTTGTAAAAATGAACCTTTCGAGTCTTCTTAGCGAAGTAATTAACCCCTTACTCAGCTGTTGTACATTGTAGGAAATTGAAAAAAAATTGTGAATATTGTTAAGCCTTTTCAGTATTTGTTGTAATTTAGAGAAATTCCCTAGCACATCTTCCAGAATTAGATATTCCCTGGAGCAACCTTGTAATGATGAGTAGCTCCTAGTACCAGTGAAAAAATTACAATGCAAGATCATTTTGAGGACGCAATTTATGAAACTACTCTGGGTTATTAATCTCAGTTGCCCCCTTGTAAGGGGGATGTCCAAGTCAGAGCACACACATTCATTTTTTGTCTCATTCTGCATCATACCGCAATGACTTATGTAAAGAATATTCCTGAATTATGGAGGGTATATATATAAGTTGTGCCTTTTTATTTAAGTAGTGCATGTAGATTCAATGAAATCTTTATTAGATAATAGACGTGTAATAGAAAAAAATATTTTTTGAATAGCTCCAGATTCTGGAGGCTATCAGTATAACAAAGTTGGCCCCTTTCATGATATTCATCATCGTAGCTCTCCCTACTTTTACAATAAAGAACAAACTTTAGTATAAAAGTATTAAAGCATGAAATCCCAAGTAAACAATGTATGAGATGACCAGGAATCAAATTACGAAGTTTTTTTTTTTTTTGGTGGATATTAGGCCTACGCATTGCATTCGCAATTACGTATTTCCATCAGCATCTGCTATTTTATTAATTTTAAAACGTAGTAAAACTCACAGTTTATCATGAAGATAAGCTTTGCATGGTGTTGGAGGCGATGGTGATGCTGATATCTTCACACACAAACACATAAGTTTCTTTTCCTACCTAGATATCACATATTGTAAAATAGAATACTGGAGCAGACTTCAACTCTTTTTTGTTTGGTTTAATGATAGAGGCGGAACCTTTAAGAATATTTTTTTCCAGTAGTGTTTATGCTTTGTGTGATAATGAGGGCAAGCTACTGAAAGCAGAAAGATTATCTCATAATAAGAGAGAGAGCAGAGAGTATCCTTATATTATATTTCTAGAAAACAGATAATTGTAGTCATAATAATCGTTTTATGTGACAATGAGGGCAAACTACTGAAAACAGAGAGACTATTATAAAGGAGAAATCATAATGTCTTTATTTTGGTTTCCATAGAACAGATAATTATGATATCATCATAATTTTGAAATCATAATGACGGTTATGAGTCATGTTTTTTTTTTAATGTACATAATGATCCAATATAATGATCCGAATTGTGGTGACAAATTTAAACTCATCTCCGTGGTGTATGCGCCAGTGGCCTGTAAATGAATCAAGTTCAGCCACCATAGAAATATACCTGCTCGAAATGACTAAATCCAAGGTTCTGAGAGACTAGGCTGACAAAGATGGAGAAGAGGTATTTATTCCAAACACTGTGGCACCATAAGATTCAGTGTTTTCGCGACAGCTCCTAATGTTTTTTTCTTGGCTAAAACTAGCTATTTGGATATACGTAGAGAGAGAGAGAGAGAGAGAGAGAGAGAGAGCGAGTGAGAGAGAGAGAGAGAGAGAGAGAGAGAGAGAGAGAGAGAGAGAGAGAGAGAGAGAGAGAGAGAGAGAGAGAGAGAGAGAGAGAGAGAGAGAGAGAGAGAGAGAGCTTGATTATTCCAATGAAGCTTAGTATTTACCAGTACACTGTGCTGTGTATGACTTAGAGCACCATAAATATTTTATCCATAGCACGAAAATCTGTGTTTAGTTTGTCGTCTTTGACCAAAGTACTAGAAAAACTGAAAATTTTAAGACTTCTTCAGTTTCAATGTATATCTGTGAGAAGCAAGAGAAATAAATTTTTTTTTATCAATATTTTTCATTTGGCATGCAGACCTACCTTTGGAATAAAAAAAAAGAAACCCATTAACAATATTAAATTCACAAGTAACACCAATTAACTCACAGGTAAATAAATTATTAAGTGTATATCTGTGTCAAACGAACGAGGCATGAATACTTTTTTTATGTGGCCAAGAGGGCAGGCAGTACGTTAGAGAGAGAGAGAGAGAGAGAGAGAGAGAGAGAGAGAGAGAGAGAGAGAGAGAGAGAGAGAGGAGAGAGAGAGAGAGAGAGAGAGAGAGACAGAGAGAGAGAGAGAGAGAGAGAGAGAGAATCAAGTTATCTAAGCCTTAAGCTCCACCTGCCACTCTGTTGAGTTATAGTAATAACAGTGTAACCTCAAAAAACAACCTCATTAGATTAGTTTAGCCATAATTTTGGGCGGACCTCTTCTCCTATCGCTAATCTGGTTGCGATGGGAGTTAGAAGCTGGCCACAAACTATGTGTTAATTTGTCTTACTTAGGGTTTTTTTCCTCTATGTTAAGGTTTTATTTTGTTTAAATGTCTTTGTCTGTGCGGTAGTGTGTCGTTATGGTTTTCTTTATTTGTTTAGGTCGCGTGAAGTTATTTTCTTGTTTAAATTTTTTTTTTAGTTTATTTTGTAAATTTAGAGTCATTGTCTATGTTGTCGATTGTTGTTCTGATTTTCTTTCTTTCGTTAAGGTCATGTGAAAGTCTTTTTTTTTGTCTATGTTGTCGTTTGTTGTTCTGATTTTTCTTTCTTTCGTTAAGGTCATGTGAAATTATTTTTGGGTGTTTATTTGTCATAAGATTTTTTGTTTTTGTTTTATTAGAGTTTTTTTTTAGAGGTTTATCCATGTGTTACTTTGCACAGTGCTCCATAATCTTATTTTTTTTCTTTTGAAATATTTTTTGCAATAATATGCGTTTATGATAATCTGTATGTTAGTCATGTGAAGTTGTTTTTCTGTTTGTTCATTGGAATCTCTTGCTATTTTTTGTTTTGTTTTCATGTATGTGTAATTAGTATTAGGATAATTTCTTTTGATAATTTTTTTGTATAATGAGTTAAGTTCCTTAAACTAATTAGCGATATATTACTTGTCTTACATGTAATTTTACTTCTTTTTAAGTTTTATATTTTTGCTTTAAAAGCTTAAACCAAGAAACAATAATTGTTATTTTTCTGGATTATTTTTTCTGTTATTTTTAAATGGTTTACGTCTCGAAAAAAAATATATTTCATCTATTTAATTTATTTCTTTAATTTTTGAATGTAGATTTTGTAAAAGGGTTAATTTTTTATTTCAAAGAAAAGTCTTAACTCTTAAGATGGTAAATAAATGGTTCTTTTCTATGCCTACAGCTACACTGAATATTCTTGGATATTCATTACACATCTTTTATTATCCCTTCACATCTGACAAGTCATTACACTCTCTATCTCTGTTTCTCTTTATGTATTCTTCGTGCCCAGGCCCGATGAGGGCTGTTTTATTTATTTTTTGCCCGTCCTGGTGTCACAATAATAAAAAAAATATGATTGTTTAAGATGTGTCCCATAGTAATGTACTGTAGAATTGTGGATAATTATTGGGTTGAAAATTTACCTATCTTAATCTGTCTTATTTTGGGAACCAAAAGGTACGCAAAGATTTTATTGGCTATCTTAATCTGACTTATTTTGGGTACCATAAGGGACAAAAATATTTTTTCTTTGCGGTTTTGTGTCAGTATTACTCCCAATTATGCTGTTGACACCGACAGATTGTAGGTGGGGAATTTAGGCTGGATACCCTTCCTAACGCCCCGTGATGGGCTTGATCATTGGCTATCACCCTCTGAGTCAGTTGCACTAATCATTCCATTACAGCGGTTCTCATAAGTGACACAAATATCAACCCATCAGAAAAAGAATGCGTTCATGTAAAAACAAATATACATATGGATGGATTCGGTTTTACGTCACGAACTCCCTTTTCTACTAAGGGCTAAGACGGTTGCCTTCTTGCGAAGGACTTGTTTTGGCAGATGTAATCGTTACCCTGAGTGCATGCTCTTACTAACCTCAGTCCGTGACGGTGCGCGAACCCTCAACCAGCCGCCTCAGAGTCGCAGACGCTACCATTTTGCCACGGAGACTACTACAAATATAAGGAAAAATTTAAAGCACATGAAATTAATCTAGTGTACTGGTAGATAAGCGTGTTTTACGTCACTGCCTCCCTTTTCTACTAAGGGCTAGGACGGTTGCCTTCTTGCGAAGGACTTGTTTTGGCAGATGTAATCGTTACCCTAAGTACATGCCCTTGCTACCCTCAGACCGTGACGGGGTGCGAACCCTCGACCTGACGCCTCAAAGTCGCGGACGCTACCGCTTTTAATTCATTTTAATTCTTCTGCATGTGTCGTAATACCTTTCATCCTGGAATACTCATAAATAGTGAGAAGTAAATAATGCATCATTTTCCCGGCTCTAAACCACACAGAAAGCTAGACATGGCGTTAGAACAACACATAGCAGACCTCATTTTAATTCTTTTAAGTTGAACACGACTAATTATTTTCATCCCCAGGATACGCAAAAGCCCACGAGAGAAACAGCGATGCATCATTCTCTGTGGCTTTAAATCACACACAGAGACAGAGAGACAGAGGTAAAACAACATATAGCAGTCTTCATTTTAATAATGACGTATCGTTAATTCGATAATAACCATGAATTAGCCGTGATTATAGTCATTACTTATCGTAAATCATGAAGCTCATGCATGCGGTGTTGCAAACGCAGTGACGAAGGCCGCTTTCACACCAAAGTGGAACGTCGCACGTGGCATGCCACGTGGCACGCCAGGTAAAAGCGAACATCGGGGAATATATGAAGCCTTGCACACAGAAGTGGCGTGGCACATGGGACGTGTCACGTCACTTCTGTGTGAGAGGTTTCATATATTTCCAGATGTTCGTTTTCAACTGGCGTGCCACGTGGCATGCTACGTGCGACTTACATCGCAAGTTGCACGTGGCAAATGGGACGTATCACGCCACTTCTGTGTGAAGGGTTTCATATATTTCTGGATGTTCGTTTTCAACTGGCGAACCACGTGGCATGCCACGTACGACGTGCCACTTTGGTGTGAAACCGGCCTATTATTGATGACACACGCAAGGAAGTTGCCCTAAATAATCAATGATTTTCTTAATGTTTACATTCATCTCCCTGGGGGGGCTGTCTGCCTAGCGGGATTTTCCCTTTATAAAATATTATCTTGCTTAATATTATTTTAATTAAGGAATAAGTAGCTTACAACGTCTTAAGTATGTAGTCACCGTGGCTCAAGCGGTAGCGTCCGCGACTCTGAGGCGTCAGGTCGAGGGTTCGCGCCCCGTTACGGTCTGAGGCTAGCAAGGGCATGCACTCAGGGTAACAATTACATCTGCTAAAACAAGTCCTTTGCAAGAAGGCAACCATCCTAGCCCTTGGTAGAAAAGGGAGTCCGTGACGTAAAACCAGAACAACATCTTAAGTATAGGGTGGGGAAACAGCGCTACGTAATGCAATGGTTAGAAGACTCGACTTGGCAAGTGACAAACCCGTGATTGAGCCCACCGAGGGTCGTTTGGAAGGGTATCCAGCCTTAATTCCCCAACTCTAACCTGTCTGTGTCTACCCCAGTTGAATGGGGGTTAGGAGTGACACATAAAATGGTAGAAATTAAGTTTAGTGTGATTTTTTTTTTTTTGAGAATGGTGAAAAGGCTTATAAAAATATTAATATATCAGAATATGTATTAATTTTGAATTTAATTTTTTAATTATAAATATATTTTGATGTCTGCTTCATAAACAGGCTAGGAAACGGGTATATACAGTAAATATTTATTTTAGATGTTTATAAATGATTGCAGTAGCTGATTTCTTAAGCGCACCCAAAGTTTACGTATGCGTCCTGGAGCACAATATAAATTCTTGTTCCGGTTTTACGTCACGGACTCCCTTTTCAACCGAGGGCTAAGACGGTTCCCTTCTTGCGAAGGACCTGTTTTGGCAGGTGTAATCGTTACCCTGAGTGCATGCCCTTGCTAACCTCAGACCGTGACGGGGCGCGAACCCTCGACCTGACGCCTCAGAGTCGCGGACGCTACCGCTTGAGCCACGGTGACTACTCTGGAGAACAATATAAGTATAAGAGGAAAAATAAATTTTCTTTGAAAATCTATTTTTGGACACGAAGGATTTTTTTTTTCAATACATTGCATTTATTGCTTGTCGTATGAAATAAGGTGATTTGTTATAATTTAGGTCACATAAGCCAATGGTCAGAGTTAGAGGTCATGCTGAAGTGACAAAAGTTTGTACTTTAATATTAGACATTCAGAACTGATATATATATATATATATATATATATATATATATATATATATATATATATATATATATATATATATATATATATATATATATATATATATATTTTTTTTTTATTCCATCTGTGCCAAGTGAACTAATACGGAGAATAACTTTATATCCATTTTTTGTGACTTGTAAAATGTTTTACAGTTTTTGGTAAATGCATTTGTGGCCCTCTCGTACGGCCCTTGATAAAAAAGAAATCTACCAATTTATATTTAAAGAACTTTCTCACTGGGTGGTATAGCTGTACAGAATATCATAGCCTGAATTAAAAAAAAAACTGTTTCAATGTTAAGATAGTGCCATCTCACAGGGTCATGTAGATCGTGCCATCTCACAGGGCCATGTTGTACAAATGAAGAAATAAACACAAAATCTATCTATCTATCTATCTAGCTATTTATCTATCTATCTATTTATCTCTATATATCTATCTATCTATTTATCTATCTATTTATTTATCTATTTATCTATCTATTTATTTATCTATTTATCTGTCTGTCTGTCTGTCTGTCTGTCTGTCTGTCTGTCTGTCTGTCTGTCTGTCTATCTGTCTGTCTATCTCTGTCTATCTATCTATCTATCTATCTATCTATCTATCTATCTATCTATCTATCTATCTATCTATCTATCTATCTATCTATCTATCTATCTATCTATCTATCTATCTATCTGTCTATCTGTCTATCTATCTATCTATCTATCCATCTATCTATCTATATATCTATCTATCTATCTATCTATCTATCTATCTATCTATCTATCTATCTATCTATCTATCTATCTATCTATCTATCCATCCATCCATCCATCCATCCATCCATCCATCCATCCATCCATCCATCCATCCATCCATCCATCCATCCATCCATCCATCCTCCATCCATCTATCTATATATATATATATATATATATATATATATATATATATATATATATATATATATGTATATATATATATATATATAAGACAGTACTCTTTGATTGATCTCTTTATGACGTTTTGATTTTTTCTTTTATCAGTAAGTTTTGATATCAGCTCAATGATTGCCATGAGATGAACCGGTGGGGGTAAAGTAGTCATGACTGTTGGGCCTCATGGCAGAATAACCTGGCCCATATACCTTGTGGGTGGCTTGAGCAGTGTGACTGAAGGAGTTGTGGCAGCCCTTTTTATTCCCAAGGAACTCAGGAGAACAGATTAGGGTGCATTCGCTTCTGGTGACCGAGTGTGTGCATTGACTTAGCCACTCATCTTACAAGGGAAACTACAGTCATTGTATATGTGTATATGTAGTCGTTTGAAATAATTTGGTTAAACATATCTGCAGACTTGTGTTTCAACCATAATTCATCACTGTACTAGCCTTCTGACTAGTACGGTTGTAACGCGCTGGTCTCGCATTCGCGAGGTCGACAGATCAGTTCCCGCTTAGGACCGAGAGTTTAAGCAGTTTACTGGGAAGGTTACTGCTGTGGATGGGCACCACAGTGGGGGTTGGGGCTTGCCCCGGCTGACGTTCTGAGGAGCATCTCAGATGGATATCGATACTGAAACCCGGCAACCTTAACCTTTAACCTTTTAATAATATGTGAATTCTTTATGGAAGTCATACGACTAACTTTTAAACACTTGTCTGGTTTAACAGGAGCTCGAGAGCTCCTCTCTAAAAACACTGCTACTTCATAAATCTTCTTCTGTTGTCTCCTTCAGCCGTAGTTTTCTTTCAGCGTTGCGAAGGGCTTTACGCGGGGAGAATTGTTCCCCGTTGTTTACAGCGATGACAAACGGTTTACCTTGGTTGGAAAAGAAAATAAAAAAATAAAAAACTTGTGGGGGCGCTCTTGGAGTGGAAAGGAATTCAAACGCCTTTGTGCAGTGAGCACCTGCGCTTTCATTATCAACTACAATGGACGTTGGATTACAATTAGATGCTCATCCATCAGACACAATAAAGTCCAGAATACAATTGGATCTCATCAATCAGAGGCCAGTAGAAGGCTTTTGGAAGGAGCATCAAGGAAGTGACCTCCACATTCAACGGAGGCAACACCAAAAGAAGTGATAAGCGGCGAAGAGGAGAACTTCTTCTTCTCCCTCTCAACAGGAGGAGGTCTTCTTCGTCTCCTTCTCTACGGGAGAAGATCTTTGTCGTCCTTTTTTCATCCTCTAAAGGAGGAGGTCCTCTTTTTCTCATTTTCCCCTTCCTCCCTCTCTTACATCATCTGTGGAGGAGGAGGTCTTTTTCTAATCTTCTTCATCCTTCTCTAGAGGAGAAGGTCTTCTTCGTCTTCTTCGCCTCCTTCAGAGGAGGTGAGCTTAATCTCCTCTTCTAGAGAATGTCTTCTTCTTCTTCTCCTCCTTTTTAGAGAAGAAGGTATTCTACATCCTCTTCTCCTTCTTGGAAGGAGGAGATATTCATTTTCTCGTGCTCCTGCTCCTCTAGAGGATGAGGTCATCTCCTTTTCTGGAAGAGGAGGTCTGTTTCTTTTCCTCCTGTAGTGCAGGAGAGGTCTCCTCCTCCTCCCCCTCCTCCTCCTCCTCCTCCTCCTCCTCCTCCTCCTCCTCCTCCTCCTCCTCCTCCTCCTCCTCCTCCTCCTCCTCCTCAAGATACGGTGGAGGTCATCTTCGTTTTCTTCTTCTTCGTCTCTAGAGGAGTAGGCTATCTTCTTCTCTAGAGTAAGAGTTCTTCTCCTCCTCCTATAGAAGGTCTTCTTCTTCTCTTCCTCTAGAGAAGCAAGTCTTATATTCCTCTTCTAGTGAAAGTCTTTTCTTTCCCCTTCTGTAGATGAGGAGTCTTCCCCTCAATCTCTTCTAGAGGAGGAGGTCTACTGCATTTCCTCTTACAGGAGGAGAACTTCAGTTGCTCCTCACATACAGGATATTTTTTCTTCTGCCTCCATTCGGAGAGGTTTTCTCCTCCTCCAGTTGTTTTGGGGTTTCGCAGAAGGTTGTCCCAAAACCCTCATTTATAAATGAAAAACTATGGTGGTGGCCCCTTGGAGACGGCACCGTGGGAGGCCTCACGAGGGCCATGAAGTCTTAAAAGAAGGAGGGCTACTTACGGGGCATCAAGAAACTCACCGAGTTAGACTGAAAACAAAATAGATGATTCAGCCTTAAATTTAATGTTTTTAAGACTTAAAAAGAATGACTTTTCTAAATCTCTCTCTCTTTTTCTTAAGTTTCATGATATAAAAAAAGGCCTTTGGGCTCAGCTTCTCTGCTGCGTTTCATCTATGTGTTCAAAAGGTATCTCCGAATCTCACTATTTCTAACTTAAAAGGAAAATATAAGAGGTATTTCTTACCCGAACCAAAAGTTTATGACTCAAAACTCTCTCTCTCTCTCTCTCTCTCTCTCTCTCTCTCTCTCTCTCTCTCTCTCTCTCTCTCTCTCTCTCTCTCTCTCTCTCTCTCTCTCTCTCTCTCTCTCTCTCTCTCTCTCTCTCCACACACACACACACACACACACACACACACACACACACACACACACGAAGCTAGAAGAGTGAGGGGGGATATGGTGACAGTCTTTAAATTCCTTCATGGTTATGATAGAGTGGATAGGGATCGATATTTTGATATGGCTGGCTCTAGAACTAGAGGTCATAGTTTGAAGCTTCGTAAGAAAACTTCTTCGCAGGATGTAAGGAAATACTTTTTCAGTGTAAGAGTAGTTGATAATTGGAATTCGCTAAGCGAGGAGGTAGTTAATGCTATCTCAATCCTTAGTTTTAAGGACAGGTATGATAAGTATCACTAAGTATAAAATGGAAGCGATCAGGAGACGGGAAGATACGAGCTTTGGGCTCTTTCCCGTAAACACAATTAGGTAATCGCAATTAGGTAATCACACACACACACACACACACACACACACACACACACACACACACACACACACACACACACACACACACACACACACACACACACACGTTTCCCATCGTCCTTTATATAATAATAATACATTTTCTGATTATCGTCGCATATATACACCACACTATATAAAAAAAGTTGTAAATGATATCCGTATATTTGTGTGTGTATGTGTTTATCTGTGTATGTATTGTGCACATATATATCGTAATTATCATAAGTAAAACTGATTCTCTCAACAAATATAAATGTTTAGCATTCTAAAATTTTAATGGATATTTAGAAGAGTTGGCTGATGTTCAGTACACATTAACGAAAAAGTGGCTGTGTGAATAAGCTCTATTGTCTGTATTAAAATATGTCGTAGTGTTGGAGATGGGGCAGTGTTGGAGATGAGACTGTGTAGGAGATGGGGCAGTGTTGGAGATGAGACTGTGTAGGAGATGGGGCAGTGTTGGAGATGAGGTCTGTGTTGGAGATGGGGCAGTGGTGGAGATGGGGCAGTGTTAGAGATGGGGCAGTGTTGGAGATGGGTCTGTGTTGGAGATGGGGCAGTGGTGGAGATGGGGCAGTGGTGGAGATGGGGCTGTGTTAGAGATGAGTCTGTGTTGGAGATGGGGTAGTGGCGTAGATGGGGCTGTGTTGGAGATGGGGGTAGTGGCGTAGATGGGGCTGTGTTGGAGATGGGGCAGTGGTGGAGATGGGGCTGTGTTGGAGATGGGCCAGTGTTGGGTTTGGGTCAGTGGCGGAGGTCAGGTTAATAGTTTTAAGGAGGAACTGCTCTTAATGAAGGTCGAGAGATCTGATTTAGATTTAAAATTCGCTCATGCAAATCGTCACGCACCGCCATACTCTTTTTGATATTAACTGGGAATATTGTTATAATGAAAGCGTATAACAGAACACAGTGTTTAATAAACACATCGCAACTAGGCAGTGGGTGTTGCGAGAAAAAAAAAGGGTCATAATAATAGATGGCGAAATTCAGTAATTAAATAGGACTGTCCAGGACAGTTCGATGTTAAGTTTTTCTTCAGTTATGGTTCTTTTTCTATGCCTACAGCTACACTGAATATTCTTGGATGTTCATTACACATCTTTTATTATCCCTTCACATCTGACAAGTCATTACACTCTCCATCTCTGTTTCTCTTTACTTTATGTATTCTTGGTGCCCAGGCCCGATGAGGGCTGTTTTATTTTATTATTTATTTTGGCCCGTCCTGGCGGCACAATCATATAAAAAAAAAAATTGTGAAAGCAGAGGATGTTGTCAAGGAAATAGCGGGAATGAGAATTACAAATAATAAAAAAAAAGCTTGAAACTGCAGAAGCATTGAGGAATTAATGAGGACCCAAACATATAATAAGGATAATTAAGACTACGTTACGGTATGCGAGGACGTTTGCCAACTTCATGACTTTTAACATCAGGTTATTAAGAGTCAAGATGTTGATATAGATATTTTATTATCGTGCCATCTCTCTGTTCACATGATAAACTCATTAAATTTCCCAGCTATTACTGATCTAGTTTTTGCGGTGCCAACTCACTGCTCTCTTAAGCTCATTTAATTTTCCAGATATTATTGATATGGATTTAGTGGCGCCATTTCGTTCTGCTCCTTTCTTCCGGTTTTACGTCACGGACTCCCTTTTATGCCAAGGGCTAGGACGGTTGCCTTCTTGCGAAGGACTTGTTTTGGCAGATGTAATCGCTACCCTGAGTGCATGCCCTTGCTAACCTCAGACCGTGACGGGGCGCGAATCCTCAACCCGACGCCTCAGAGTCGGGGACGCTACCGCTTGAGCCACGGCTCCTTTAAGAAGCTCATTAAATATTCCGAATATAATCGACATGGTATTTGTGGAGCCAACTCTTTTCCCCTTTCAAGATCTTTAAATATCCCTGATATTATCGGAATAGTTTTTGTGGCGCCATCTCTCTGCTCACATTATAAGCTCATTAAATGTCCCAGATAATGTTGGTATAGTTTTTGTGGCGCCAGCTCTCTGCTCACTTAATAAGAACTCATTAAATTTCCCAGATAATATTGATATAGCTTTTGTGGCGCCAGCTCTCTGCTCACATTATAAGCTCGTTAAATTTCTCAGATAATATTGATATAGTTTTTGTGGCGCCAGCTCTCTGCTCACATTATAAGCTCATTAAATTTCCCAGATAATATTGATATAATTTTTGTGGCGCCATCTCTCTGCTCACATTATAAGCTCATGAAATTTCCCAGATAATTTAATTTAATGGGAAATTTAATAAGCTAATTAAATTTCCCATATATTGTCTCAATAGTTTTTGTCTCGCCATCTCTCTGGTCTCTCAATGGGCTTATTAAATATCCCAGATATTACTAATATAGATTTTGTGGCGCATTCTCTCTCTGCTCTCTCAAATATCTCATTGAATTTCCTAGAAATTTCTGTTATAACTTTTATGTAGCCATCTTTTTGCTCACAATAAGCACATTCAATTTCCTAGATATTTCTAATATAGTTGCCATATCACTACTCTCACAATAAACTCAGTAAGTATGCCAGATATGAGTAATAATAGTTTTGATGTTGCCTTATCACTGTTCACATAGAACGTCATAAACAGGTTTTTCATTATTATAATTATATTCTCTTCCTAAATGACAATAAAATTATAATTAGTGTTTAAGAGGAATCGCGCGTAGCATATCCCCATATTACTCTTAATTTTCACAAGAGAACATCATTAGCAAATGCATTCTTTCGTCGTTGCAATTATTTCTTCTTCTAAAATCGACAGTGTCACTCTTGCGGCTGTCGGGCGCGCCTGCCCGCCTCCGGGGTGCCCGCGGTGGGGGGGGGCTGGCACCTTCCCCGGGCTGGGGAGGGGAGGGGGGGACGGGTGATGCGCGTCTGGCCGGCCACCCCTACGGGGGGGCTGTGTGGGTGACCCAAGCAGGCTGGAAGGGGGGGAGACGTGGCAACTCTTTATTTCCAAGGAGCTGAGAGGAGTAGTTGAGGTGTGTGTGGATCGTGGTGAATGCGCGTTTCTTGGCTCGGCCAAACCCCCTTACGAAGGGGGAATGAGGCATGTGTATATGATGTGGATGACCCAAGCAGGGTGGAAGGGGGGGGGGAGACGTGGCAACCCTTTATCCCCAAGGAGCTGAGAGGAGTGGTTGAGGTGTGTGTGTGGATCGTGGTGAATGCGCGTTTCTTGGCTCGGCCACACCCCCTTACAAGGGGGAATGAGGGATGTGTATATGTATGTAAAATGACGTGAAAATGAAAAATATTGTTTGAGAGTCTCATTTTTTTTTTCATATATCGCTTCATTTTCAATAGCGAACTATAAAAGGAAGTAGATTATCCATTATAACTAATATCCCCTTCTTAAACGACACACACACACACACACACACACACACACACACACACACACACACACACACACACACACTAGAAAAAAGAATAAAGAAGCTGGAAGGGGAAAAGAGTCAACTAGAATCTAGAATTTCTAATCAAGAAGATAAAAACAAACAGCTAAATGACAACCTAAAGGAATTAGATGTTAGTTCACTGCTATCTTCTGAGAGAGACGAGATTGCTGCTTGGAATGTTCAGATTAAGGAAAACATTGAACAGTTCAGAAAAGAGTTCCAGGAGCTGAATATGGAAAATGATGCCATGAAAACGTCCTTTGCTGATGCACTAAAGGGGAATGTGGCAGTAAAAGAGGCTGTAAAGGTGGTGGCACTGGAAAACATACAAACAGTTGACTATAAAGAGACAGTAATCGAAAAAATGAAAGACGTTGTGATGGAAAGGGCAAACCCACTCATCAGACAGGCACTTGATAAGGAGAAGACAGTGGTAATCTCAGGCATAAGTGAATC
Source organism: Halocaridina rubra (assembly GCA_037179515.1). Classification (NCBI taxonomy): domain Eukaryota; kingdom Metazoa; phylum Arthropoda; class Malacostraca; order Decapoda; family Atyidae; genus Halocaridina; species Halocaridina rubra. Next base: position 21,298 of record JAXCGZ010021507.1, read on the forward strand.
CCAGGAGCCAACATGGCAGGGGAGACTTGAAGAAAATAAAGCTAGGGTTGTAGACCTGATAAGAAAGCTTGGAGTAGTATGTGGTCCTGAGGATATTGTAAACATACACCAACTAGGTAAATATTCGAGGGAAGGAAAGCCGAGACCAACAAAAGTAACCTTTGAGAGAGGGGAGACATGTAGGGAAATATTGTTGAGAAAAAAAAGTCTAAAAGACCTTCAAGAATGCAAAGAAGTGTTCATTAGACGATACAGAACACAGGAAGAGATGGGAAAGATCAAAAACTTGTTGCAAGAGGCAAGAAGGTTAAATGATGAAAGAAATGAAGAAGAGAAGAAAAATTTTCGTTACGGAATACTTCCAGACAAAGGGGAGATAAAGAAGATAATGACAGAAGATCAGGGGATGGGGCCTCATTAAGATTGTTATACACAAATGCTGATGGATTAGCTGGTAAGGCAGTAGAATTAAAAGATAGGATTCACAACAGTAAGGCAGATATAGTAGCAATTACAGAGACTAAGTTGAGTGAGGACATAAACAGTGTCACAGTTTTTCCTAAGGGCTTCAGAATACTAAGGGTCGAAAGATCTGAGAGGACTGGTGGAGGGATAGCACTGCTCATAAGTGAGAGGATTCAAGTTGAAGAGATAAACTTGGCTATAGAAAGTGAGTTCAGGGAATTTCTTGTTGCTCGCATAAATACTGGGTCAGAGAGCATTATAATAACTGTTGTATACAACCCACCAAGGAACCAAAATAGGCTTGAAATTTATGAGGAAAGTCATATAGGTACGATTGAAGTCATAAACTCAGTTGTTAACATGGCGCGGGAGAAAAAATGTAGGATTTTGATTATGGGAGACTTTAATCATAAAGAGATAGATTGGATAAATCTTGACCCACACAGTGGTGAGGACTCCTTTGGGGCAAGATTCCTAGATTGCGTACAAGGGAATTTCCTACACCAACATGTAATGGAACCAACAAGAGCCAGGGGTGGGGATGAGCCATCACTACTTGATCTGGTGTTCACAGATAATGTGTTGGATATTGAAAATATTGAGTATGAACCACCAATTGGAAAGAGTGACCACTGTGTGTTGTTGATGGAGTATATCATTGAAGACATTCTTCCTGAGAGTAGAGGCACTGAGGACATGAGGAGGAACTATCAGAAAGGAGATTACATCAAAATGAATGAGCTTTTTGCAGTTATTGACTGGAGAACCTTATTTTACAACAAATCTGTACAAGAAATGTATGACATCTTTTGTGAGAAATATGGGAAGATTGTAGATTGCTGCATACCTGTCACCAAAGTAGGTGTAATTCATGCCAGAGAGAAATGGTTCGATAATGGGTGTAAAAGAGCTAAGGAGTGGAGAGACAAATGCTGGAAAAGGTATAGGAGGAGAAAAAACATAAATGCCTGGCAAACCTACAAAAGAGCAAGAAATGACTACCTAAGTAAAAGGAGAGAGGCAGAGAAAGATTATGAGAGGGACATCACCAGGAAGGCGAAAGAAAATCCCAAGCTTTTCCACAGCTTTATCAGAGGAAAACTGAAGGTAAAAGAACAGGTTTTAAGGCTAAAGAGAGCGGATGGAAGCATCACTGAGACGGACGAAGAGATCTGCAAAGAATTGAACAAGGAGTTTCAGTCAGTATTTACAGTAGAAAATACCCCACCCCCTCAGATTGCAGTGATAGAAGCTCAAGGGCCGGTATTAGAGAACATCAACCTTACAGCCACAGAGGTATGCAAAGCGCTGATGGATTTAGATGTTCATAAAGCTACAGGTCCTGATGACATATCCCCTCATGTGCTTAAAAAATGCGCAAACACAATATCAGTGGCACTAAGTATCATATTTAAGGAGTCATTGGAGTCGGGGGAGATTCCAAGATGCTGGAAACAAGCAAATGTGATACCTATCTTCAAAAAGGGAAGGAGGGATACGGCTCTGAACTATAGACCAGTTTCCTTGACCAGCATAGTTTGCAAAGTTATGGAGAAACTACTAAGGAAACATATCTCTCTTCACTTGGAATCCTTCAACTTTTTGTCAGTGAGGCAACATGGCTTCAGAGAAGGAAGATCAACAGTAACAAACTTATTAGAATTTTATGATGAGGTAAGCCAAATCTTACAGGAAAGAGAGGGCTGGGCAGATTGCATATTCCTAGACTTCCAGAAAGCGTTTGACACTGTTCCACATGGGAGACTTATTAGGAAGCTGCAATCAATGGCTAGAATAGGTGGAAATGTCTTGGAATGGATAAAAACTTACTTAGAAGGAAGGGAACAGAGGGTTAGAGTAAGACACTCAGTGTCTGAATGGAGAAGAGTTAGTAGTGGAGTTCCACAGGGTTCAGTTTTAGGGCCACTTTTGTTCCTTGTATATGTAAATGACCTACCAGAGTCTGTAAATTCATTCATGAATATGTTTGCAGATGATGCAAAGATTGTGAAGAAAGTAAAAAACGAGAACAATGGTAGAGAACTTCAGGAGGATCTAAATAATCTGCATGAGTGGTCAGAAAAGTGGCTAATGAAATTCAATACCTCAAAATGTAAGGTAATGAGAATGGGTACAAGTGCAAGAAGGCCCAAGCTTGACTACTCGGTGGCTGGAGTACAGCTTCAGGAGACAGAAAATGAGAGAGATCTAGGAGTAAACATATTGGCAGATTTGTCTCCAGAAATACATATAAATGGCGTAGTAAGGGCAGCATATGCATTCTTATCAAATGTAAGGGTAGCCTTCAGGCACATGGACAAGGAAATGTTCAGAAATATTTATGTAACCTATGTGAGGCCAAAACTCGAATATGCAGCCCCCTTTTGGAATCCGCACTTGAAAAAGCACATAGCTAAGCTTGAAAAAGTTCAAAGACATGCCACAAAACTGGTGCCAGAAATACGCAATCTCGGTTATGATGAGAGGCTGAGGGAATTAGACTTGCCATCACTCGAAGCTAGAAGAGTAAGGGGGGATATGGTGACAGTCTTTAAATTCCTTCATGGTTATGATAGAGTGGATAGGGATCGATATTTCGATATGGCTGGCTCTAGAACTAGAGGTCATAGTTTGAAGCTTCGGAAGAAAACTTGTTTGCAGGATGTAAGGAAATACTTTTTCAGTGTAAGAGTAGTTGATAATTGGAATTCGCTAAGCGAGGAGGTAGTTAATGCTACCTCAATCCATAGTTTTAAGGACAGGTATGATAAGTATCACTAAGTCTAAAAATGGAACCGATCAGGAGACGGGAAGATACGAGCTTTGGGCTCTTTCCCGTAAACACAATTAGGTAATCACACACACACACACACACACACACACACACACACACACACACACACACACACACACACACACACACACAATCAGAAGTCACATTCACCATATTCTTCAAAATGGTGAACACCATAACCAAATAGCACCCGACAACTCAGAAGACCGATCACTATATTTATTGTTACGCTTCTTAAATCTCAATTTTCATCATCATCTAAGGTTTCACGCTCATTAGAGAAATAATTCACTCTCTCTCTGATGCTTGCTGCAGTTTCATTATTTTATTATTAATATTATTATTATTATTATTATTATTATTATTATAATTATTATTACTTATTATTATTATTATTATTATTATTATTATTATTATTATTATTATTATTATTATTATTTTATTTTTATAATTATTTTTTTTTATTTATTATTATTATTATTATTATTATTATTATTACTATTATTATTATTATTATTATTATTATTATTATTATTATTATTATTATTATTATTATTATTATATTATTTTCATAATTATTATTTTAATTTTTAATTAATATTATTATTATTATTATTATTATTATTATTATATTATTATTATTATTATTATTATTATTATTATTATTATTATTATTATTATTATTATTATTATTATTATTATTAATATCAGACGTGCTTCTCGCCATTGGCCTTAATTCCTAAATCGTCTCGGATCAATCCAAGAAAAGGAACCTGATGTACTTCAGTCCCATTTGAAGCACCTAGGTGCTACATCCTTAACGCCAAATTTTGCACCATGAAAAGAAATGAATAAAAAAATTATTGTTCGGTTTGGATTGCCTAGGTTAACCTTACCTAACCTAACCTTAACCAACAATGAGTATCTGATTTTATGCCTCAATCCCAGAGTAAGCACTTATAAATGGCATCAGGTTCCTACCCTGGGTTTGATCCCAGTTTTCGATTGAAGATTTAAAGTTTTATTTTTTATTTTTTTCTTTCCGCGGATACGCTGTTTTGTCTTAAAGGGGGTTTAAACGGTCAAACGGTTCGTCGAACGCAGTTCGACAGACAAAGTGTTTGAAGTGATATTCGAACGTGTGAACGAGGTATTTGATTGTCGAACACGTTTGTCAAACGTGTTCGACAACCAAATATTCCGTTCACACGTTCGAACATCACTTCAAACACTTGTCTATCGAGCCGCGTACAACGAACCGTTTCACCGTGTAAACCCCCCTTTAAATGCTGTTATTATAATCAACAGTCATAGAATGTATTAGAAAAACCCTCTCTCCAGTGGCTCTCTTAGTCTTTAGAATTGTCGTTTTTTACTATTGTTAGTTTTTTTCTTTTACTCTGGGTCGCTGTTTATCTTGAGAGCCGTTTCAATTGTTATAAACAACTATAGAAAGTCTCTCGTTTTGTTACACTGAAATACATGCAGAAATTCATGGGAAAATGTTTGCAATTGAAGATTTAGTATAGGTAACTTTTTATATACGATATCTACATATTACAGGAACTTTTCTCCTGTCACAGTTAATTCCCATTCGAATAAGGTTGAACTCAGACATGTTGGAGTTGGGGGATTTTGCTGGATGCCTATCGTAACGACCCGGGGTGAGATCTAACATACTTTCGTTGCTTCTTGACGCGTGTAATCGACCACTGAGCTACCTCGGCCCTTATGTAATGAAAAAATTATTGAATACCTCGATTCTTGTAATCTGTATTTACAAAATCAGATTAAATTGTCATCAATAATATTATAGTTTATTTTTTTTTATAACTTTATGGCATACTATATTGAATAATTCATAGACAATTTTTCTTAATTATGAAATTCTTTATATGCTGAGCACAAGGAACTGCCATTTACCTTAGTAACACTTAATGTTTATGATACTTTAATACGTCCAGTATATACGAAGGTAAAGGAAATTGTATTTTCCTTATTGTGATAGTTTAATACGTAAATTCATAAGAGTTCAGTATGTGCAAAATCATGTTTTAATTTCCTGAGAGCAAGCTTCCTGACAGTGTTTTCCATCCAAGCGTCCAAATATCCTGACACACAAATACCTCCCAAGTTTTAGGAAGTTGGACCATCTGCCAGACATCCAGGCAGAAGAAGAAGAAAAAAAGTTATCTATTTTCCACTGTGGTAGCTACCTACCCACCTACCTGGGCTGATTAAAACGCAGCCCGCAGGTACGAGCATATTATATATGTCATACAGAATGGATTATATTACACAGCCTGGGCAGTGAGACTAAGTAGATACAGTAAACCGTATATTAGTGTTTATTATGTACTAAGTAATGGCATAGGGCTACCCCTCAACATCAAAGTGCCGACACAGGGAAAGCACTGAATACATTTTGATCTATTTTTCATTCAATTTAAGCATTTTGTAAGGGCCTGGCTATTTGCGTTCATCTGACGTTGCAAAAAGCATAATAATTTTAGTTAATCCTGAATAATTTGGGCTATTTTCAGTTCCTTAAAGTATGATTTCCTAGGTGATTCTATCCACACGAACGTAATTACTATCAGGATAGTGAGTTTACTTCTCGATTATATTCCCAAAGCGACGGGTTACAACCTTTGCCAGTGACACTATCAAAGAGCGCCGCTCTTCTTTAGGTCTGCACCACTTGCAAAGTTAAGCCAACGCCGCCAATAGAGGGCGTTTGCGGTTGTGGCCATGGTTCAGTGGAAAGACGAGGACGCCAAGGCATCAGGGAGAAAGGAAGAAGACTCGCACAGAATAGAAAAGGAAGATATAATGAAGGATCAGTAAAGAAGGAAGAGACAAGGATGAAGGCAACTTACAAAAGGTTCCTTTTCTCTTTGAACAAGAGGGAAAAAAACTGAAATTGAAGAATGAGAATGGAAAGATAGACGACAACAAGGATAAAGACAACGACAATAGGTCCCTCTCCACCCCCCCCCAAAAAAAGAAAAAAAAAATCCAAAATGGAGACTCCGAAACAACTCGAAGCATCTCACTAAAGACGTAATTAAGTTGGGCTGCAAATTTTTTGTCTTTTTTTTCATTATTTACGTGGATTGTTTTGGTTTATGTTATAGAGAAAGCTAACGGTTGTCTGTTACTGTTCTATTATATATATATATATATATATATATATATATATATATATATATATATATATATATATATATATATATATATATATATATATATATATATATTTCTTAGAAGAGACATCATCTTATACTTTTTGATAGTGTTTGAAATCCGATTGTCCTGAATATATTCGATTTGAAAAAAAAAAATGAAGATGCTTTTAGATGAATGATGTACTTCTTCTTCTTCTTCGTCTACATCTTTTCCCATTTTTATGTGGGGTCGATGTTAGATGAATTATATACTAAGGAATGGATTTAGCAAAGTTAGACATCATGCCAAATGAATGATATTGCTTGAAAACTGGATTAACTGAATATATTGCCAATACATTAATTAGCTGTCCAAGAATATATTTCATCTTTCTATCTAACTATCTATATCTATCTATCTATCTGTCTGTCTGTCTTTCTGTCTGTCTGTCTGTCTGTATCTATCTGTCTATCTATCTATCTGTCTATCTATCTATCTATCTATCTATCTATCTATCTATCTATCTATCTATCAATCTATCTATCTATCTATCTATCTATCTATATCTGTCTGTCTGTCTGTCTGTCTGTCTGTCTATGTATCTATCTATCTTTCTCTCTATGTATCTGTCTCTATCTATCTATCTCTATGTATCAATCTCTATCTATCTATCTATATCTTTCTATCTATTTGTACACACACACAAGCACACACACAAAGCAAACTGCATTCTTAGTTTGTTAGTAAATAAGTTACTCAAGTACCAGGAGATACAGCACTCCTAGTATAGGTCAAATAGTAATTTAAGATGAAATATAATTTACAATATCCTTATTTTACTCTAATCGACTTTTATTTATATTACCAACTCTTAGGCCCGATTTCTTAAACAGTGTAAACCTAGGATACCATATTGTTAGTTAGCTAGACACACAAATGGATTTCATAAACGCATCTGACGCGGTTCTGTGTATGGCTAGGATCCCGTATGGGATCCTAGGCCCGATTTCTTAAACAGTGTAAACCTAGGATACCATATTGTTAGTTAGCTAGACACACAAATGGATTTCATAAACGCATCTGACGCGGTTCTGTGTATGGCTAGGATCCCGTATGGGATCCTAGGCCCGATTTCTTAAACAGTGTAAACCTAGGATACCATATTGTTAGTTAGCTAGACACACAAATGGATTTCATAAACGCATCTGACGCGGTTCTGTGTATGGCTAGGATCCCGTATGGGATCCTAGGCCCGATTTCTTAAACAGTGTAAACCTAGGATACCATATTGTTAGTTAGCTAGACACACAAATAGATTTCATAAACGCATCTGACGCATTTCTGTGTATGGCTAGCATCCCGTACGGGATCCTAGGCCCAATTTCTTAAACAGTGTAAACCTAGGATACCATATTGCTAGTTAGCTAGACACACACAAATGGATTTCATTAACGCATCTGACGCGGTTCTGTGTATGGCTAGGATCCCGTACGGGATCCTAGCCATACATAGAACCGCGTCAGATGCGTTTATGAAATCCATTTGTGTGTGTCTAGCTAACTAGCAATATGGTATCCTAGGTTGACACTGTTTAAGAAATCAGGCTATAATGTATTTAAAAAATATTATATATGCAAACGTTTGAGTAATTCCCGTTTTCATTTTTTTGTATTTACACAATGAGTCAGAACAATATCGATATTAACTTTGTGTGTATGTGTGTGTCTTTTTGTATGTATATATGTATGTTCTTGTAAGTAGGAAGGTAGATAATTAGGTACTGAGACATGCATACGTTATTTTTTTATGATATAGCATGGTCCAAGGTACTTATTGGGTTTGATTAGGGCTATTACCACACAACTGACGCTACTACTCTCTCCTGCTTATCCCAAAGCAATTCTGGCAAAGAATTGGGGTATAAACCACCCTTTGGCATCAGTAGCTGTACCTTCTGGTTGCCAGCCAAATTTTACTCCTCTGAAATAGCTTGTTTAATTTATAAAGAAATTTACATATGTAAAATGTCATTTATTGACTTATCTTGGGCTTTTAAGAATCCTATCCCAGAATTCTTGTCGTAAGAGCCGACTGAAAGAGATAAGAGAACATAGTTTGTAATATCATCCTTCTTGAATTTTAGGTATATGTTAAGACACAACAATGGATAGGGTGAAATTGAGTAGGATAAGAAGCCTACCTCGGTATTCCTCTCGTGTCGTACGAGGCGACTAAAAGGGATAAGGAATCTTAGAGCAGGCGATTTCAGCCTTCTTGAATTATCTTTGTGTTAGGACAGAGCAGTTGATGGAAAGGATGAAATAGAGTTGGTATAATGAAGCTTTTCCCGCTATCTTTTTCTAGTTATAGCCAATCTGGTGGCTTTAGCGGGATGCGATGTCTCGTTGAACAATAATCATGAACTTATTAATTCAGGTGAACTAAACTTTCTCTTTGTTCTTTTTAGTTAACTAGTTCAATATCTTATTCTATATTACATGTTTTACTACCTGCAGCGTCAAGATTTTGCTACAAATTCATTTTTAACCGAGAACTAATTACTTGTAGTTAGCATCCAGAATACAAACTATCATACTAATTATGGCTAAAGAGGGCATAGTGTGCTAAGCCACAGTCTTACTAGTGTTGATATTTACCTTAAAAGTAATGACAAACTCGTCTTAATTTGCATTCCCGTATATAGCATTTTAATCTACTAGTCCTCGAGTAAATGAGGCAGCATTTGAATACTAACTTAGTTGGTGGGTGTGGCACATATATTTTACGAAGTTGCTATGTTGTATTCACCTTTAAGGCGAAAGTCTTCGGTTTTCTTATACAATCATGACCTTATGAAAAGTTCCGTAAAGTGATATGAGGTTAATATATCAAAATTACATAAGCAGTCTCAGAATAGGTAGAACTGACTGCCGACACCGAGTAATTAAGTTTGTCAGATAAGGACCAGATGAGTTGTATATGTAAAATCATAATTTTGCATGCAGCGGAACTTCTTTTTTCCTTTCTGGTTTTGGCAAAGAGAGGCAATACGGCCCACCTTGGGAATCATACTCAATCCTTGTTCATGAGAATCTAGCCCTAGTGCTTATAACTCAATTTTGGGAGGTCATTGATTATATAAAAAGATATAATTGATTATATAAGATGATATCATTGATTAAATAAGAAGATATCATTGATTATATAAGAAGATATCATTGATTATATATGAATATATCATTGATTATATAAGAAGATATCATTGATTATATAAGACGATATAATTTATTATATAAGAAGATATAATTGATTATATAAGAAGATATTGATTATATAAGAAGAACACCCAGGTACATTAATCAAATTTAATTCGCTTGCAACCAAATGTACTGAATATATAAAATTTTAAACTCAAATTCTGTGGGACTTTTATAATACAGGGTATCGAACTCTGGCCCTCGTTGATGTGAGCCTATCCCTAAGTCATTGTGCTTGCATGCTGCAATTAGATTGGTTTTTAATTGCATAATCAAAAGAAACCAGTCACAGTAATTAAGATTTACCCAATTATGACCAGGTGAAATTTATATGTAAAATCGTCTTTTATTTCCATTGGGTCTGTAATAATAAGGGTGCTGAGTCCTAAGCTGTATTTACAAATCTGAAAATAAGCTTTATATAATTTTTAAGTATATGGGGGTGCAAAGAAAAAGACAGTTGTCATAAAAAAGGGCTCTTAAGTTTATTCTTTTTAAAGAAAGTGTGTTTTTAACAAAAAAAAAATTGTCTTTTTATCCAAGTTGATTCTCGGGTTCTTTATATTATTGAACCTTTAGAAAAATCTTCTTCCTTTCCCTCCTCTTAACATTGGTATTTCAACTCACTACTACTACTACTACTACTACTACTACTACTACTACTACTACTACTACTACTACTACTACTACTACTACTACTACTACTACTACTACTACTACTACTACTACTACTACTACTACTACTACTACTACTACTAAAAAAATTTGTCTCTGAAAATTGTGTTTGGAATTCAATCATCATTTTTATGTGTTCGTTGATCTCCGGTTCAGCTCTATTCAGAATCTATATTTGTTTATATTTTTTCATGTTATCCAGACGTTGTTCCTGTTAAACTTTGAGGCGTCAGGTCGAGGGTTCGCGCCCTGTCACGGTTTGAGGTTAGCAAGGGCATGTACTCAGGGTAACTATTACATCTGCCAATACAAGACCTTCGCAAGAAGGCAACCGTCCTAGCCCTTGGTAGAAAAGGGAATCCGTGACGTAAAACCGGAACAATAGTCAATACGTACCTACATACATGTACAATGACCGCAATCCCCCTAGTGAGGGGGTGGCCGATTCAAAGCACAGATTTGCTAGAAGCCAAACATACCTCTCTCACTCCTCTTAGCTCCTTTCATCTTCAGCAACTCTAAGGTGCATGATCTTTGCTTTTGGATCAGTGCCACCAACATGACAAAAATCTGCAATCACATGGTCCAACTGGAATATTCACAAAGAATAATTACTTGGAATAAGTCTTTAAACTTCAGCACGGCAAGATTGCATGATCTTTACCTTTGGAATCAGTGCCACCAGCATGACTAAAAATCTGCAATCGCGTTCCAACTGGAATATTCACAAAGAATAATTACTTGGAATAAGTGCTTAAACTTCAGCACGGCTAGATTGCAGTGCCTTTACCTCTGGAATCAGTGCCACCAGCATGACTAAAAATCTTCAATCACATACTCCACCTGGAATATTCAGATAGAATAAGTTCTCTTGGATTCATCTTTTTATTTAAATATTGTCTTTTACATAATTACAGTGATGTGTTGTGTACCTTTTGTCACTGATCAAGTAACAAATCACTGGATCCAGTAAGCATGTACACCTTCAGCCCTTTAAAAGAAAGATTAAGTGTACACTGGAGAGGCTTCATCAAGACATGCAAAACATACATCTTTTTACTTGCACCTATGCATTATGGATGCCTTGAAAGGATATCTATTGGAGAGAAGGAGGAGAGAAGGAATTAATGTATGTTCATCTTTTGTGTGTGTGTGTATGTATGTATGTGTGTTTGTGTGTGTAAAATTAGCTGTGGAAAAGATAGAACTCCTTCACAGCTCCACCCATAGACATGAACAAGCCTTGTTTTCTAGCACACCCATACATTAAGCGAGTCATCCGAAGCGCTATGCTAACTCTTTTGCTTATTTATGGATCCCTAATGGGGTATCATAAGATAATGGATGGCGATGGCCCTTCACTATTCTTCTTGCTTAAGTGGTAATGGGGGGCGAACATTAAGTTATTTGGGACACGATTTATGGGGGCGAAATAGAGGTGGCCATGCCTAAGAGTGTGTTTGTGTTTATGCATAAATATGGACTGAAATAACTACTTGTCGCAAGTCCTGGAAAACTGCAGGGCAGATCTAGTTCTCAGGTCTGTGTGTATATAAAATACTCAGTTAAGTATTAAGTTGTTAGAGACAAGATTTATGGGGTGGATAGAACTGCCATGCCTAGGAGCATGTGTATGTGTGTTTACACACAAATATGGACAGAAATAACTATCTGTAACCAGCTGTTAGGGCATTGCATGACGTCTCTATTACTTTTCTTTGCATATAGAATTTCTGGATAAGGATTAAGTTGTTTTGGAGGTCTTGATTTATGGGGTGAAGTCTAAATGACTATGTCAGAGAGTGTATGTATTCTATTTATAAATATATACTGAAATAAGTTAAAGAAACTGTATAAGGTGTGTTTCTCTGGTGGTAAAACAGAATCCGGTTGAGTGAGTAAACAGATACTGGGACACAATTTATGGGGTAATATTAAAAAATATCTGTGTTTTAAAAGTATACTATATACACAGAAAAACTTTTTCAATTTATCAGTTGCCAGGAAACTGCGAAACATTTCCATTTTCCTCCTGATTTTTTTTCCAGCTGGGCTTGTTGCTTGGGGTAAAATACTACTACTACTACTACTCCTCCTCCTCATCATCATCATCATCATTATCATCATCATCATCATCATCATTATGATCATAGGCATTATTATTATTATTATTATTATTATTATTATTATTATTATTATTATTATTATTATTATTATTATTATTATTATTATTATTATTATTATTATTATTATTATGCTATCATTATTATTATTATTATTATTGCTATCATTATTATTATTATTATTATTATTATTATTATTATTATTATTATTATTATTATTATTATTATTATTATTATTATTATTATTATTATTATTATTATTATTATTATTATTATTATTATTATTATTATTATTATGTGATTACCAGTTTTACAAGTTCAAATATGACAAGACAATAAACGACCCCATTTCTTTCGTCCATATCGAAGCATTTTATATATATATATTTTTTTATATAGAAGTAAAGTATAGTACAAAATAATTGTGATCTATTCTACAGGTATTTAGCAAAAATACAACCATATAAAGCTTCTCTTTATAAAAATCGTCCTTTTAATACTATGATAAAATTTTATTTTAATAATAATGTTACAATGAAGCAGTCACCGTGGCTCAAGCGGTAGCGTCCGCGACTTTGAGGCGTCAGGTCGAGGGTTTGCGCCCCGTTATGGCCTGAGGTTAGCAAGGGCGTGCACTCAGGGTAACGATTACATCTGGCAAAACAAGTCCTTTGCCAGAGGGCAACCGTCCTAGCCCTCAGTAGAAAAGGGAGTCCGTGACGTAAAACCGGAACAGTAATGATATAATGAATTTTTTCTGGATGACAGAATTAAAAAAAAAATATGTGTATCTTTTTAAACTGAATATCTTATAGACAGAATTTTATAATAATCTGGGCGACGGAATTAAAATATTATATATTTCTTTTTAAATTGAATATCTTCTAATTATACGCGAGCACTTCTCTAAAAAACATGAAGTTCACCCTCCAAAACTATGAGGATAAAGAATCATAACATCTAATAATGATATATTAAAATGTTCCTGGGTGTCAGTAAGTACATGTCAGACGAACGTAACATTTCGTGTTAAGGTCAATTTAAATCCATGATATGTTGTTTTGGGGAAATTATTTATGACTCTCGATCGTGTTTAATAAGAGCAGCAGCAGGGAAAAAAAAAATCACACACACACACAGAGGTTTTGCATGGACAAGAGGACAAAAAAAACCCCAACTCATTAAAGAGCCCAGAGAGATTCATTTGGGTTTTTATTTCAAATGCATATGCATAGCCAAGCTTAAGTTGTGGAGTTTTTTGTTTTTTTTAAGGTTTAAAACAGTTGAAATACCATTTTGGTGTATATGATGTCTTTAGATTTTTGTGATCAGTTTCACTCCACTTGAAGGAGAGAATGCGAGAAATTGAACATTATGACGTTATATGTTTTATTTTTATCAGTACTACATATACATATGGCCTCATTCCTCCTTGTAATGGGGGTGGCCGAGCCAAGAAACACACATTCACCACGATCCACACATACCTCAACTACTCTATCTTAGCTCCTTTAGGATAAAGGGTTGCCACATTTCCTCCCAGTTCCACCCTTCTTGGGTCATCCACAATGTAGACGGGCTCTGCTTGGGCCATCCACAAGGTAGACGGGCAAGGATATTCAACAATTAGGCCCGACAGCCGCAGTTGGTTTACCCCCAATGCTTCATCACATGGCAACTCCCCTCACACCCGTCCATCACAGTTCACTGAGTTAGCAGGTTCTTTTGAGCTGAGATGTATATGAGTTTGGGGAATTGTTTTGCTGTGTATAATTTATTTTGTTTTGTTAGGGATTTTTTTTACATAGAGATAGGATATGAAAATTGGAGATTTTTTTTTGCTCTGAATTGTTAATTGGTTATCAAGTTCTTTATCAGTTGTGCTGTAGAATAACAAATTTAATAATTGGGACATTATTTTCTAAACGAAGAAACTGCCTTTAAAATACCACAACTACTGTTTTTTTTTTTTTTTCACACACACACACACACACACACACACACACACACACACACACTTAAATAAGACTGTCCAGTACAGTTCGAGGTTAAAGTCTTCCTTCAGTTACGGTCCTCTTTCTACGCCTACATCATCACTGAATATTCTTGGATATTCGTTTCACATCTCTTATCATCCCTTCACATCTGACAAGTCACTACACTATCTTTGTTTCTCTTTACTTTATGTTTTGTTCGTGCCCAGGCCCGATGAGGGCAAGTTTATTTATTGTTTTGGCCCGTCCTGGTGTCAAATAAAAAAGTAAATGTTTTGTGAATATTGATAAAAGTAGCGATGTGCAAAAATTGGGTGCGGTTATTTACTTTAAACAAATGCCGTTTGAATATTGTTAAAGATATGAAAATTAAGTAGTCGATTTTGTAAACATATTCTGATTGAAAACTAAAAAAGAAAAAAAAATTGCTTTTGAAAATGGGACTCAAAAATAAAAAAAAAATGCCAAGGGAAAATTGATATATGAGTGATCAAGAGTATAACACAAAAAAACACCTGGCATATATATTAATATGGGCAGATTATGCAATGTGAAAATTAAAGAAAATCTAATAATAAAAGCCAAGGCAGTGCACACTTTCATATAAACTGAAAAATAAGAAAAACTGATTATAAATAAAAAATAATAATTGGGAAAAGTGATAAAAGATTGACCAAAAAATAAAATCGAATCTACTGGGCACTCAAAATTTTTTGTTTTTTAATCTGATACGCAATGTGAAAATTGATTAAAAAACAAAAACAAACACAAAAAACAAGACAGTGCAATGCAAACAAGAGTCATTTAAACAAAAACAAAAACAAAAAAAGTGATGAGAAAGAAAATGCAATGGAATATTGATTCAAGACCCAAGATAAAAAACCAAACAGTAAGAAAAAAACTTATTGGCACACACTGCCATTTCACAGATATACCATCCATCCATATACCAAAGCCATATTCCCCCTTATAAGGGGGGTGGCTGAATCAAAGACAATGACGGGGTTTCGGGGGGCCAGCCCCCGCCCGCCCTTAGTCGACTTTTACGACACGCAGGGGAACAAGGAGGGCGTATTCTTACCCCCCTCCCTCAGGGGATATACACACTGTGAAAACTGATATGAAAAAAAGGCCAAGTCAATGGCACACAAGAGCCATTTAAACAAAATAACATGAAAACTGATAAGCAATAAGAAAGAGAAAACTTGTTATTGAAATAATACTTAAAAGAAGAGTTTGAACGGAGGGGGTTTAACGGGACAACCCACTTCAGTACTTAATCATGCAGGCGAAACGTGTACAGAATGACATGTTAACAAAGTGTTTAGATCGACAAGCAAATCTGATAAGCACACAAAATTAGTGCATATGGAACAGGGAATATATATATATATATATATATATATATATATATATATATATATATATATATATATATATATATATATATATATATATATATATATATATATATATATATATATATATATATATTTTTTTTTTTTTTTTTTTTTTTAATTTTAATTTTTTTTTTGAGCGGGATAAGAATATTTCCTCCATGTTCCCCTGCGAGTCATAAAGTCAACTAAATGGGGTGGAGCGAAGGAATTTTGAATCCCCTGTACTGTATTTTCTCTCTGTAAACAATCAAGGTATTTTGCTTTGATTCAGCCACCCCCTTAACAAGGAAACTATATATATATATATATATATATATATATATATATATATATATATATATATATATATATATATATATATATATATATATATATATATATATATATATATATATATATATTATAAAGTAAATATTTCTAGTCCGGATAAATAGGTATGGTTGCGTAGGAAGGGCATCAGGATATGATGTGGAGATGATGATAATAATAATAATAATAATAATAAGAATAATAATAATAATAATAATAATAATGGGAGAATCCGAAAGAAGAGAATTAATATTTTTGTTGTAATGATAATTAGCATAATTCCCGATATCGGTAATGACCACCGCAATATCTTCCATGTAATGGTAATTTTATCGGTAAAATGCGCTGATAAGTCTCCCATATACTGATACATATATATATATATTTATATATATATATATATAATATATATATATATATATATATATATATATATATATATATTTTTTTTTATTTTGCTATTTTATGTGCCACCATTCCCCATTATAGGGATGGACACAGGCCGGAGCTAGGGAATTAAGACTGGATGCCCACCCTAACGCTCCTATGATAGTTTGTCGATATTACCAACGCAAACTTCTTTTGCTTATTATTGAGATTAATTGATTAATCAGAAACCTTAATAATTATTCTATCGGTCAAAAATTGGTCAACTTTTTAGGTCAACTTTTTTTTTTTTTTTTTTTTTTTAAAAGCTCCCCTACTTTGCTATAGGATTATTTTGATTGCCTTCACCCTCGATACCGATCTAAACTGATGCTAAAGAGATCGATATCAGTAGATGGGAGGTGAGAGCTTGGGGGGGTGTTATCGAAAAAACCCTCCCATTAAAAATATTAAGTCAGTCAGTCCAAAGGTTCCACATAGACAAAAAATTAAATTGGTGAATGGTCATGATTTTAATGCTAGAAGTAAGGTTAAAAACACCAGGGCTCTTTAAGGTGCAAATTACATACATGATAACACGATTTTCGACCTTATTCACAATGTGTTATAGCACTCTCTCACTCCTTTTAGGCGAGGTCTCTTATTCCATTAACTAGTGCATAATGGATGCCAGCCATTTCTTTTTTATTTATGTATTTATTTTTTTTAATTTGCTATCACCGAAATATTCACCTTCATACATATAGATGAGCGATAGATTAATTGTTGACTTGGAAAAAATTAGGTAAGCCAAGATGCATATTTGTGGTTTTTAAAGAATAATTTCAGGTATTAAAAAAAAAAATACCTGTTTAGAAATGAGTTGCATATGAATCTAAACCATATAGTTTGAGGTTGCTAACAGGACTGGAACAAATTGTGTGTGTGTTTATATATATATATATATATATATATATATATATATATATATATATATATATATATATATATATATATATATATATATATATATATATATATATATATATATATATATATATATATATATATATATATATATATATATATATATATATATATATATATATATATATATATATATATATATATATATATGAAAATGACACTTGAAATTCATGCATTTCTTGCAATATTTTGAATAATTTGATTTGCTCCAATCATATATACTAATTAATTTTATTTATTAATTTTTTTTTACTTTTTTATTGAATTCACAAGTGAAATTTTTAGCAATGCAGAAGCTCTTACGGTGTGGAAATGCTTTTACATCATATTTCCCACACATATAATAATGTACATACTCATTTTGTTAGGTTGGCAGGGACTACCGCCCCAGGGTCAGAAATATCCTCACCCAGCTTTTTCTGAATTGGCTCTGGCGAAGAGAATTAGTGACACGGTCTTTATTATAACCATCTTTAAAGTGTAATAATTTATTTCGAGTTTCCAAAAAGCTTTGTTTCAAAATTGAATTGACGGAGAGAGAAGCATTACTTCGTTATCAAATTATTTTGGACTAAGGATATTGTAGCTTATATGCTGATAAAAATTTGACGATGATAAGGCATTTAGGAAAAAGGATTTTTACATTTTGGGCTAAAATGTTAACATTTTGGGTTAAAATGTTAAGCGTCATCTAACGGAGTGTCAGAAAAGTAAGTTGATATGTAAATAAATAAATAAAACTCCTACACATATATACAAACAAATTCTTCATAAGTTAACAATTACGTAAAATTACTTAATAATGAAAAATAAATAAATAAGTAACAATGTTGTTGTTGTTGTTGTTGTTGTTGTTGTTCGGTTTTACGTCACAGACTCCCTTTTCCACCAAGGGCTAGGACGGTTGCCTTCTTGCGAAGGACTTGTTTTGGCAGTTGTAATCGTTACCCTGAGTGCATGTCCTTACTAACCTCAGACCGTGACTGGGCGCGAACCCTCGATCTGACGCCTCAGAGTAGCGGACGCTACCGCTTGAACCACGGTGACTACAAATACATAAATAACAATACATTCTTAAAATAAATATATCGCAAGGTCAGAACACTATTACTTTCCCTAGCTCGTTAGAGGCACTCAAAAGACCCGTTAGGTGTACGAAACCCATATTGGCAAACAGGGTAGTTGGTGGGTCTGTGTAGTCACCGTGGCTCAGGCGGTAGCGTCCGCGACTTTGAAGCGTCAGGTCGAGGGTTCGCGCCCCGTCACGGTCTGAGGTTATCAAGGGCGTGCACTCAGGGTAAGGATTACATGTGCCAAAACAAGTCCTTCGCAAGAAGGCAACCGTCCTAGCCCTTGGTGGAAAAGGGAGTCCGTGACGTAAAAATACGCGGTAGTTGGTGGGTCCGTGAACTGAACAATACTTTTCATCAGCCTTCGGGTTATAGGTAATCATTAACACTCATAATTTGTAAGCACTAAGGCTACTTTTAACTCTCCCCCCCTTGGCTGGTGAGACTTGCTTGCTTGCAAGATTCAGAACTAATAAGCAAGTTGGCAGCTTAACATACGAAGAAGACTGGCAGGTCCTTAAAGGGCTTTAAGCTGAATGTACTCTGTGTGTGTGTGTGTGTGTAAGCTTTGTGAGTATGTGTATATGTGTGTATGCTTTGTGAGTGTGTGTGTGTGTGTGTGTATGCTTTGTGAGTGTGTGGGTGTGTGTGTGTATGTATGCTCTGTGAGTGTGTCTTTGTGTGTGTTAAGAGAAAAGAGAGAGAGAGAGAGAGAGAGAGAGAGAGAGAGAGAGAGAGAGAGAGAGAGAGAGAGAGAGGAGAGAGAGAGAGAGAGAGAGAGAGAGAGAGAGAGAGAGAGAGGGAGAGAGAGAACACTTGTTTTCCAACAGAATCAGCTACATAGTTGAAATATTGTCTTGCACATTAACAGGTATAATGAAAAACTATATATATATATATATATATATACATATATATATATATATATATATATATATATATATATATATATATATATATATATATATATATATATATATATATATATATATCTATATATATATATATATATATATATATATATATATATATATATATACAGACAGACACACACACGTACAAAATTTCAGATAGGCATATACACATCATAACTTTCACTTCTGCCTTTCATATTGGTAGTTGATTCCAGCCCAAACCGACCAATTAAGGTGTGAGATATTCAAAGAGAAGAGCTGTTAGTTTCTAACATGGTAGAAAGAGTGATTAGCATTGTCTTTCTCTTTCCACTTAAGGAAGGGCAAACTCCCTTTGGACATTTGCACATTAGTCACAAGGACATAAAAAGCAAGATATTTCTGATAATTATCAAATACAATAATGGATGTATGTGTTTGACACCAGCAGTTAAAAGACTTCAGTATTTTTTTTTGTAAGCTGTTCTTCTGCATTGTACATTGTTATTTTTAGATGTGTTTTGTAAATCATTGTATAGTGTATGCATTTTGGAGGATGCACAGAAGCGTGTTTTGTATCATCTCTGCCTTGTCCTTAACGTTTTTCTTTTCCTTCGTGTTGGTATTTTCTCGTGCCCGAGACTTTATTGATGAGGGCAGTTTTTGCCTGTCCCGGTGTCACACTCATAAAAATATAAATATAACATTGCAGCTGCTGTTCACCGTTTGATGTCAGTTAAGCCCCATGCAAATTTGGGGTGGAAATAGACTTTTTTGAGCTGGGGAATTAAGGCTGGATACCTAGCCTAACGCTCAGAGGTAGCATCGACCCTACTTAGTCGTTTCCCGCTTAGCGCACTCTACCACTGAGTTACCGCGATCCCTCTTTAGTGTATAACAATAATGGATTTAGGTGCTACTTATGTGTGCAGTTTCCTCACAATCTATAGTCTGTTGCACCTTAACCTTAACCAGGTTAGGTTAGATAAGTTTGATTATATCAGTATCTAACCTGACTTAACCAGATTAATCTAACCTAACCTGGTTAGGTTAGTTAAGGTAAGACTATAGATGTGAGATTACATGCTAAAGTAGCACATGGATTTCATGTTTACCACCAGCCATGACTATGCTTCACTTTTATTTTTTTTATGAGTGTGACACCGGGACAGGCAAAAACTGCCCTCATCAATAAAGGCCCGGGCAAGAGAAAATACCAAGACGAAGGAAAAGAAAAAGGTTAAGGACAAGGCAGAGATGAGGTAATGTCACACACAGGAAAACGACAGACAGAAAAACAGTCAAAGTACAGAGGACCCAGAGATATGGAGGACTAGGTTTGTATGTTAAAATATATAGCGATTGCGATACTACAACTAAAGGACGTTTAGACCTAACTAGGACTGGCCAGGACAGTTCGTTGTTAAGTTTCTTTTTGGTATGTTTTTTCCCCTCTTACATTTATGCCGGATATTCTGGTATATGCGATACAAATTGCCCACTATCCCCTCTCATCTGACTAGTCACAACACTTCACATATGTCTCTTTGCTTTTTTCATATCATTCTTAGGTCTTCTCTACTTTGACTCTTCTTATATCCTGTCTTTTTACTGTTCATCATTATTTTATATCTTGCTTGTCCTTATGATGCTACTTTTTCCTGGTTTGGGAAGTTTTCTTTGCCCGTCCCGATATCACACCCATGAAGAAAATTGTCACAAGTCAGTGTTAAACGTACACATTTTAGGGGGTGTTTGGGATTATGATAAGAAGAATGATAATTTCAGTATAATAAAGGATTTAATTTATTTTGAACCAACAGTTTTTAGTTGAACTCTCTCTCTCTCTCTCTCTCTCTCTCTCTCTCTCTCTCTCTCTCTCTCTCTCTCTCTCTCTCTCTCTCTCTCTCTCTCTCTCTCTCTCTCTCTCTTTTTTTTTAACCGTATATTGTAGTTTATGGATGTTTGTCGTAACGTGATATGCCATGTATACATTTTGGGAAAGGCTACTATGGAGTCATACTTTGAGTATAAATACCTCTACAGTAATAACTACATTTGTTTCGTCGCTAGTAATGGGCAACGCCTTTTTTATATAAGCTGTTCTGATAGCATTGTACGTTACTGTCTTTTCCTCCCTAGGGCAAGAATACCTCCTGCGTGTTCCCCTGCGTGTCGTAAAAGTCGACTAAATGGAGAGGAATGCGAGGACTGGGAATCCCCTCCCATTTCAATTATTAACGTCTTTATTCATCAGTGATATCCTCTTTGTAAAGAAAGTGACCTGGAGCACATATTCATGCAA
>JAXCGZ010021508.1:0-2500 GCA_037179515.1 Halocaridina rubra
CAAACCCCACAATATATATATATATGTACAGTAATCTCTCACTCTATCGCGATTCACCTCTCCCGAATTCACTGTATCGAATTTTTTTTTTGGCCAAAAAAAAATATATATATAATTTTTTTGTTTTTGTTTTTTAAAAGATTATTGTGACACCAGGATGGGCCAAAAAATGATAAAATAAAACAGCCTTTATCAGGCTGTTAAGGGAAACAGAGATGGAGAGTGTAATGACCTGTCAGATGTGAAGGGATTATAAAAGATGTGTAATGAATCTCCAGGTCTCTGCTGGGTTTTAATATACCTCTGCATTACTTTCATGATGTCTATTCCAATAATTCACCTTAGATCTTATTATTATTATTATTATTATTATTATTATTATTATGGCAACAATAATTTTCCTTTGATGATGATTGTGAAGATTATTATCATCATCATTATTATTATTATTATTATTATTATTATTATTATTATTAAGGGCTCATCATTGTTTGTACACCTGTTGGTTTATTTTCTTTAAGGACTGTGTACAGTGCCCCTCCCTAGTTGGCTGGGACAAAGAGAGTGTGGGGGGTTGGGTAGAATAGAATGTTGGAGAGAGAGAGAGAGAGAGAGAGAGAGAGAGAGAGAGAGAGAGAGAGAGAGAGAGAGAGAGAGAGAGAGAGAGAGAGAGAGAGAGAGAGAGAGAGAGAGAGAGAGAGAGAGAGAGAAGAGAGAGAGAGAGAGAGAGAGAGAGAGAGAGAGAGAGAGAGAGAGAGAGAGAGAGAGAGAGAGGAGAGAGAGAGAGAGAGAAGGAGAGAGAGAGAGAGAGAGAGAGAGAGAGAGAGAAGAGAGAGAGAGAGAGAATCTTTAATCAACTCTTGTTCATTCAAACCAAAACTACATTATTTTATTGTAAAAATAATGGCTTAATTACAAATTCGTAATAATAATAATAAAAATAATAATAATAATAATCTCCACAATCATCATCAGAGGAAAATTATTGTTAAAAATAATAATAATAATAATAATAATAATAATAATAATAATAATAATAATTATAATAATAATAATAATAAGATTTAAGGAGAATTTTTGGAATAGACATCATGAGAGTAATGCAGAGGTATATTAAAACCCAGCAGAGAGCTGGATATTCATTACACATCTTTTATAATCCCTTCACATCTGACAGGTCATTACAAGGGTGATAATTAATAAAGTTTTAAAATTCATGATCAAACCAGAACTCGAAATGGGTAATGGATTTAAGCTTGATAAATTTAGGGTCAAAGGGAAATTGGTGAAAATTGGCTTGGTAATACCGTAGATTCCTAGTAGGATAATAAATGCCAACATATATATATATATATATATATATATATATATATATATATATATATATATATATATATATATATATATATATATATATATATATATATATATATATATATATATATATATATATATATATATATATATATATATATATATATATATATATATATATATATATATATATATATATATATATATATATATATATATATATATATATATATATATATATATATATATATATATATATATATATATATATATATATATATATATATATATATATATATATATATATATATATATACATATACATATACATATACATATACATATACATATACATATACATATACATATACATATATATATATATATATATATATATATATATATATATATATATATATATATATATATATATACAGTGTTCCTTCGATTATCGCTAAGGTTCGATTCCGGGACCCGGTGCGAGACAGGAATTTCGCGGAGTAGGATCACTCTATATGTACATAGATATTTTAATTTATTTTTACGTTTACACTGTATAAACCCTCCCTGTACTGTTAACAAACCACGCTTTATTCATAAATAACAGCATGCAAGCGTAAATTTACGACATACTCATGTACATAGGTATTTTACAATTATTTTTACGTTTACTGTATAAACCCTCCCTGTACTGTTAAAAAACCACCCTTTACTTTATAAATAACAGCATGCAACGTAAATTTATATATACGTGATAGGTAAACTTACCGTGAATGAGGTGGTAATGAGTTTGTACACGCCAGAGGAAATTATTCCGCAGCCAATAACAGCTTTACGGCTGTTATTCATTGAGGCCAAACTAGCGGCCGACATATCTAAGAGTTTCACCTTATCTGTTATGGTTAACATCTTCCTTTGCTGCTTAGGCTCACTACCAGAAGCCTTAGAAGATGAAGGATGCTTGGGAGGCATTCCAGAGGTTGAAAAAGTGAAGAAAATAATCACAAGCACAACGTATTAATAAGCACAACGTGAATGGTGCACACGTGAGTGAGACTGAAACGAGTGAGGCGAGACAATGGAAGATGGTGGGAGACCCAAACTTCAATGAAAAAGCCAATCAGACCCCATGATACAGATCTTTCACTCTTTCAGCCAATAACATTCCATGAACTATCTCACGTAG
>JAXCGZ010021508.1:7500-43063 GCA_037179515.1 Halocaridina rubra
CTGCACTTCGTCAGGAGCAAACCTCTTGTAGTCGTGGATTACCTCGGGCCACAATTTCTTCCAGCTGGCATTGATTGTGGCCGACTTCATCTCTTTGATTACATTCTGAATATTTTGAAGGCATGTGGCAATCGTGTAATTACGCCAGTATATCTTCATTGAGAAGTCTTTGTCCGAATCCATGGATTCAACCAGGTTTGCCAGGGCATTTCGTGTGTAGAGGGCCTTGAACGTACGAATAACGCCTTGATCCATAGGCTGAATCAGTGACGTCGTATTCGGTGGCAGGAACTCAACTTGAACACCGTCATACTCGAGATTAGTTGCGTGGCCACCAGCATTATCCATCAAAAGAAGGACTTCAAATTCAAGGCCTTTTTCCGAAAGATAAAGTTTTACCTGAGGGATAAATCATTGGTGAAACCAGTCCGATGTGAGGCTTTTCGTGATCCAGGCCTTAGGGTTATGCATCCAATACACTGGCAGCAGATTCTTATTCTTGTTCTTCTAAGCCCTAGGGTTCTTTGACTTGTAGATAAGCCTGGGCTTTAACATGAAGCCCGCAGCATTCCCGCACATGATGAGGGTAACGCAATCTTTGTGCGCTTTCAATCCCGGGGCTTTAGCTTCTTCCTTGAACAGAAAAGTACGAGATGGCATTCTCTTCCAAAATAAGCCAGTCTCATCCATGTTGAAGACTTGCTCAGGAACATATTCCCCTTCGGCGATAATTTTCTTGAAGTCGTTCTTGACGTAATTTTCTGCGGCAGCTGTATCTGCAGAGGCAACTTCGCCACGCACTGAAACGCTTTTTAGGCCATAGCATTTTTGAAATTTGAAGAACCATCCCTTGCTAGCAACGAACGGTTGTATCCTCGGTGGAGAATCGCTGGAGGATCCTGGTTGTGGGTCGTCGATATCTTCTTCTCTCCCCTCCTCCTCTCCATAGTCGCCACTGTCGTTGACGGGGTTTGTTTGTAGCAAATTTATCGTACAACTTCTTCGCCTTTGTTTGTATGATATTGGTGTCTAAGCTGATGTTTTTCTTTCTGCAATCAGCAATCAACAGGGCCAAAGCAGCTTCCATCCTCACTACTGCCTTATTGCGGGATGTTAGGACCCTCTTCGCTGATTTATCAAAAGAAATGCTCGCTGTTTTCCTGATCTTTGCCTCGTCCTTTTTGATGTAGCGAACTGTAGATTCATTGAGGCCAAAATAGCGGCCGACATCCGTGAACTTTATTCCTTCTTTCAACATATCTAAGAGTTTCACTTTATCTACAATGGTTAACATTTTCCTTTGCCGCTTAGGCTGACTACCAGAAGCCTTAGAAGGTGAAGGACGTTTGGGAGGCATTGCAAAGGTTAAATTACGCGTGAAACCACAATCACAAGCAAAACGTATTAATAAGCACAACGTGAACGGCGCACACGTGCGTTAGACTGAACGAGTGAGGCGGGACATTGGAAAATGGTGGGAAAAGCAAACTGCAATGAAAAAGCCAATCAGACCCCATGATACAGAACATACAGAAAAACAATTCTGTGATTCATCGTCTCCCGACCTTTCAGCCAATAGCATTCCATGAACTATCTCACGTAGGTGAGAGCCTTTTCGTTTTCCGAAACGCTGATAGCGGTATCGTATTTTACATGGTGCAATACTGTTAGTACTTTATGTTTTTTATTATTTTTTACTGCTTTATTATTCTTAGGCTAGGAAATACTTGTTTTATCAATAAAATAATGAAAATTTTAATATTCACTAGGTCACGTAGGTGAGAGCCTTTGCGTTTTCCGAAACGTGATACCGGTATCGTATTTTTCATGGTGCAATAAAGTTAGTACTATATTTATGTTTTTTACTATTTTTTACTGTTTTATTATTCTTAGGCTAGGAAATACCTGTCTTATCAATAAAATAATGAAAATATTAATATTCACTAGGTCACGTAAGTGAGAGCCTTTGCGGTTTCCGAAACACTGATACCGGTATCGTATTTTACGTGGTGCAATACTGTTAGTATTTATGTTTTTTACTATTTTTTACTGTTTTATTATTCTTAGGCCAAGAAAGACGTTTTTTTTATCAATAAAATCATGAAACTACTGGAAATATAAATATATATGCTAGCTCACGTAGCTGCGACCCCAATACATTGTACGCTATCGGACACTATTTCGCATGATGCAATACTGTGAGTTATAATGTACGTACTTATATCTAAATTTATGTTTTATACTATTTTTTACTGTTTTATTATTCGTAGGCTGGGAAATAAATTTATTTTATCAATTAAATAATGAAATTTTTTTTCAATAAAAAAATGAAAATACTGAAAATTTTTATTTTTTCAATATTTTAATATTTTTGCATATACCAAAAAATAAATAAATAATTTGCCAAAAAAAAAACCCGCGATACAGTGAAAATGCGAACCAAGAAACGCGATACAGCTGGGGATCACTGTGTATATATATATATATATATATATATATATATATATATATATATATATATATATATATATATATATATATATATATATATATATATATATATATATATATACAGTGTTGCCTCACTTATCGCGGTAGTTCGGTTCCGGGACCCGGCGCGAACCAGGAAATCCGCGAAGTAGGATCCGCCTATATGTACATAGATATTTTAATATATTTTTATATTTACACTGTATAAACCCTCCCTGCACTGTTAAAAAAACACCCTTTACATTGTAAATAACAGCAAGCAACGTAAATTTTTATGAAAGT
Source organism: Halocaridina rubra (assembly GCA_037179515.1). Classification (NCBI taxonomy): domain Eukaryota; kingdom Metazoa; phylum Arthropoda; class Malacostraca; order Decapoda; family Atyidae; genus Halocaridina; species Halocaridina rubra. The sequence goes on from JAXCGZ010021508.1 coordinate 10,273, forward strand.
GATAGATAAAATTACGGTGAATGAGGTGATAATGACGTGACATACATATTCATTTACAATTAATTTTTCGTTTACGTACTGTATAAACCCTCCCTGCACTGTTAAAAAAAACACCCTTAACATTATAGATAACAGCAAGCAACGTAAATTTTTATGAAAGTGATAGGAAAACTTACCGTGAATGTGATGATGACGTGACATACATACTCATTTACAATTATTTTTTCGTTTACGTACTGTATAAACCCTCCCTGCACTGTTAAAAAAAACACCCTTTACATTATAAATAACAGCAAGCAACGTAAATTTTTATGAAAGTGATAGATAAAATTATGGTGAATGAGGTGATAATGACGTGACATACATACTCATTTACAATTATTTTTTCGTTTACGTACTGTATAAACCCTCCCTGCACTGTTAAAAAAAACACCCTTTACATTATAAATAACAGCAAGCAACGTAAATTTTTAAGAAAGTGATAGATAAAATTACGGTGAATGAGGTGATAATGACGTGACATACATACTCATTTACAATTACTTTTTTGTTTACGTACTGTATAAACCCTCCCTGCACTGTTAAAAAACACCCTTTACATTATAAATAATAGCAAGCAACGTAAATTTTTATGAAAGTGATAGATAAAATTACGGTGAATGAGGTGATAATGACGTGACATACATACTCATTTACAATTATTTTTTCGTTTACGTACTGTATAAACCCTCCCTGCACTGTTAAAAAAACACCCTTTACATTATAAATAACAGCAAGCAACGTAAATTTTTATGAAAGTGATAGATAAAATTACAATGAATGAGGTGATGATGACGTGACACACATACTCATTTACAATTATTTTTTCGTTTACGAACTGTATAAACCCTCCCTGCACTGTTAAAAAAACACCCTTTACATTATAAATAACAGCACGCAACGTAAAGTTTTATGAAAGTGATAGATAAAATTACGGTGAATGAGGTGATGATGACGTGACATACATTTGTACATGATAGGTAAACTTACCGTGAATGAGGTGATGATCATCAGTCTGATATAAATATATATGCTAGCTCACGTAGCTGTGACCCCAATACATTGTACGCTATCGGACACTGTTTCGCATGATGCAATACCCAGTACTGTGAGTTATACTGTAGGTACGTATATCTAAATTTGTTTTTTACTATCTTTTTACTGTTTTATTATTCGTACATATACCTTGGCTGTATCCCCTTTAAATTGGGGGGTAGCCGACATCAAGAAAGGAAAACAAATAGGGGGATTACTTTGCTCTATGGGCAATGACGAGGGAGCTAGCGACCGTTCAGATGGCACTGCTGGAGTGCCACAGCCCATCCTCCCAGCTCTTCCACAACCTGTGTCGCTTCACAACTGCCAGCTCCTCCTACTGCCCCTACCACAGGGCTATCTCTGTAAGATGCAGCCCCGTGGCAACAGCAGATGCCCATCAGAGCCGCGGCACAATCGCTCGCCACTCATTCCTATTCCTAGCACGCTCACTTACTTCCCTCACATCCATCCTCCTATCATTCAGGGCTCTCCTTACTCCATCCATCCATCCAAACCTAGGCCTCCCTCTAGCATTTCTCCCATCAACTCTCGCATTCATCTGGCTGGAAAATAATTTTTTTTTTTATCAATTAAATAATGGAAATTTTGTTTTCAATTAAAAAAATTAAAATACTGAAAACCATTTTTTTTTCAATATTTTAATATTTTTGCATATACCCATAAAATAAAATAATAATTTATAAAAAAAAAAAACCGCGATAGAGTGAGAACACGAACCAAGAAGCACGAATAACCGGGGTAACACTGTATATATATATATATATATATATATATATATATATATATATATATATATATATATATATATATATATATATATATATATATATATATATATATATATATAATATATATACAGTGATCCCTCGCTCTATCTCGATTCATCTATCGCGAATTCACTGTATCGCAATATTTTTTTGGCAATTTATTTTCTGGGTATATGCAAAAATATTAAAATATTAAAAAAATAATTTTCAGTATTTTAATTTTGTTATTGAAAAAAAAAATTCATTATTTTATTGTTAAAAAAAATTTATTTCCCAGCCTATGAATAATAAAACAGTAAGGAATAGTAAAAAACATAAATTTGAATATGTAACTCTGCACCATAGAAAGTACGATACCGGTATCAGCGTTTCGGAAAACGTGAGCTAGCATATATTAAAATTTCCAGTAGTTTCATGATTTTATTGATAAAAAAACGCATTTATCAGCCTAAGAATAATAAAACAGTAAAAAATAGTCAAAAACATAAATACTAACAGTATTGCACCATGTAAATACGATACCGGTATCAGCGTTTCGGAAAACGAATAGGGTCGCACCTACGTGAGCTAGTACATATTCAAGTTTTCATTATTTTATTGATAAAACAATGTATTGGCGTCTTGGAAAACGCAAAGGCTCGCACCTACGTGAGATAGTTCATGGAATGCTATTAGCTGAAAGAGTGAGAGACGACGAATCACAGAATTGTTTTTCTGTATGTTCTGTATCATGGGGTCTGATTGGCTTTTTCATTGAAGTCTGGTTCGCCCACCATCTTCCATTGTCTCGCCTCACTCGTTCAGTCTAACTCACGTGTGCGCCATTCACGTTGTGCTTATTAATACGTTTTGCTTGTGACTTTTTTACTCGCGTATTTCAACCTCTGCAATGCCTCCCAAGCATCCTTCATCTTCTAAGGCTTCTGGTAGTGAGCCTAAGCGGCAAAGGAAGATGTTAACCATAACAGATAAGGTGAAACTCTTAGATATGCTGAAAGAAGGAAAAAGGTTTACGGATGTCGGCCGCTATTTTGGCCTCAATGAATCTACTGTTCGCTACATCAGAAAGGACGAGGCAAATATCAAGAAGACAGCGACTATATCTTTTAATAAATCAGCGAAGAGGGTCGTAACATCCCGCAATAAGATAATAGCGCGGATGGAATCTGCTTTGGCCCTGTGGATTGCTGATTGCAGAAAGAAAAACATCAGCTTAGACACCAATATCATACAAACAAAGGCGAAGAAGCTGTACGAGACATTCGCTACAAACGAACCCGACGACGACAGTGGCGACCGTGGAGAGGAGGAAGGGAGAGAAGAAGATATCGATGACCCACAACCAGGACCCTTCAGCGATTCTCCACCGAGGATACAATCGTTCATGGCAAGTAAGGGATGGTTCGCCAAATTTCAAAAACGCTATGGCCTAAAAACCGTTTCGGTTTATGGAGAAGCTGCCTCTGCAGATACAGCTGCCGCAGAAAATTACGTGAACAACGACTTCAAGAAAATTATTGCCGAAGGAGAATATGCTCCTGAGCAAGTCTTCAACATGGATGAGACTGGCTTATTTTGGAAAAGAATGCCATCTCGCACTTTTCTCTTCAAGGAAGAAGCTAAAGCCCCATGATTTAAAGCGCACAAAGATCGCGTTACCCTCATCATGTGCGGGAATGCTGCGGGCTTCATGTTAAAGCCCAGGCTTATCTACAAGTCAAAGAACCCTAGGGCTTTGGAGAATAAAAACAAGAATCTGCTGCCAGTGTATTGGATGCATAACCCTAAGGCTTGGATCACGAAAAGCCTCACATCAGACTGGTTTCACCAATGCTTTATCCCTCAGGTAAAACTTTATCTTGCGGAAAAAGGCCTTGAAATTAAAGTCCTTCTTTTAATGGATAATGCTGGTGGCCACGCAACTAATCTCGAGTATGACGGTGTTCAAGTTGAGTTCCTGCCACCGAATACGACGTCACTGATTCAGCCTATGGATCAACGCGTATTCGCGCATTCAAGGCCCTCTACACACAAAATGCCCTGGTGAACCTGGTTGAATCCATGGATTCGGACAAAGAATTCTCAGTGAAGACGTACTGCCGTAATTACATGATTGCCACATGCCTTCAAAATATCCAGAATGCAATCAAAGTGATGAAGTCGGCCACAATCAATGCTAGCTGGAAGAAATTGTGGCCCGAAGTCATCCACGACTACAAGGGATTTGCTCCTGACGAAGTCCATAACTCGGCAGTTGCGAAAGCTGTGAAAGAGGCTGCATTGCTAGGAGGAGAAGGCTTTAAAGATATGACTCACGAAGATGTGAATGAACTACTTGACAGCCACTCGCAGCCTTTGAGTGATGAAGACTTGGAAGAAATGACAAAATCAGCGAGCGAAGAAGAGGAAGAGGAACTTCAGGAAACGCACGAAGAAATTGAAGAACCTGGCCTTACACTCGAACGTCTGGCAGCCATATATGAACATGTGAAAGCAGTCCAAAAAGTCTCGCAGGAACATGACGATAATATGGTTCGTTCGGTGACCTTCTGCAATATTATCGACGATGCCATGACTCCTTACCAGACCATCTTCGCACAAAAGAGGAAACAGTGACAGCAACTCCCCATTGCCATGTTCTTCTCCCCCAAAAAGGAGCTGTAAAGCTGTTATTGGTTGCGGAATAATTTCCTCTGGGGTCAACAAACATCATTACCACCTCATTCACGGTAAGTTTACTTATCACGTACATATAAATTTACATTGCATAATGTTATTCATAAAGTAAAGGGTGGTTTTTTAACAGTGCAGGGAGGGTTTATACAGTAAACGTAAAAATAATTGTAAAATACCTATGTACATGAGTATGTCATGTCATTACCTTGTCATTCACAGTAAGTTTATCTATCACTTTCATATAAATTTACGCTTGCATGCTGTTATTTATGAAGTAAAGGGTGGTTTGTTAACAGTACAGGGAGGGTTTATACAGTGTAAACGTAAAAATAAATTAAAATATCTATGTACATATAGGGTGATCCTACTTCGCGAAATTCCTGTCTCGCACCGGGTCCCGGAACCGAACCTTCGCGATAATCGAAGGAACACTGTATATATATATATATATATAATATATATATATATATATATATATGAATCATTTTTACCCAAACCGGGACTTAAACCTAGGACACATAATTACTTAGCCAAGGTGCTACCAACCAAACCACCTAAGTTCTAAAAGATAAACCAACCTTACATCTTAACTGCTATATTAGGAATGAACAAATTCTATCTGATTGCCTTTTTGTTCATATTACAGTTTCTTTCAACCTCACTCATGGCTTTGTTTTCATATTTAATTCAAATCCCAATATAATTAGGGATCAACAATAATCAAATAAGCACATTACCATATGTGAAAACATGAAGCATATTTTACCCCGACTGGGACTCTAACCTAGGACACATAATTACTGTGCCAAGGCGCTACCAACTACACCACAGACGGTCTAAAAGAGAAACCAGCCTTACAGCTTAACTGCTATACAAGGAAAAAACACATTCTATCTGCATGCCTTTTTTTGTTCATATTACAGTTTTTCTCAACCTCAATCGTGGCTACGTTTTGGCAATTAATTCAAATCCCAATCTAATTAGGGATCAACAATTATCAAACAAGCACATTACCATATGTGAAAACATGAATCATGTTTACTCCGAACAGACTCGAACCTAGAACACATAATTACTGAGCCAAGGCTCTACCAACTATACCACAGCAGCTTAACTGCTATACTAGGAATGAATGTATTCTATCTGAATGCCTTATTGCTCAGATTACAGATTCTTCCAATCTCACTCGTGGCTTAATATTTGCTGGCTAGTACAGTGGTAACGCGCTGGCTTCGCATTCACGAGGTCGAAAGATCGGTCCCCGTCCAAGACCGAGAGTTTAAGCTGTTTACTGGCAGGAACTGCTGTGGGTGGACATCACAGTGGGGGGTTGGGGCTTGTCCTGGCTGACGAATACCCATTGTAAAATGGAAATAAAGTTTATAAAGTTTATAATAATAATCAAATAAGCACATTACTATATGTGAAAACATGAATCTTAAACATCAAACGAGTACAATGAAGTTACAAAACCTTGAAAAATATCTTAACTAAAAAAAGCAGTAACCTAAACTGTCAACTCGTTTATTACATTGGGGTGAAAAACCCTTTGCTACAACCTAACCAGCTATCATGACAAATTTCAGTTGATTTTTTGGAAGAATAGATTCGTTTTATGCATCTCTTCTAAAAAAAAAAATAACTTAAATATATTAACATTACCTTACTAATATTTTAAGCCTTGCATTCCTTAAAAGGGTTAATTAGGGTGTTTATACAGTAGCATGTGCATGAAGCAAATCTTATCTTTTTTTTTCCTAAGTGGGTATTGTGTGAAGGTAAACATTGCGAGATTATCGGAACCAGATTTTCTTTCCTTAATACTAAATGGAGCTGCCTCGTGTGTGCCAGTAGTCATGTTGCAGTGTCCCTTATTCTTATGTTCTAAGTAAAGAAAGACCAGCAATTTCCTCCATATTATTAATTGTCAAGGGTGATTTAAGTTGCTTCTAACTAGCCTACCTGGTAAGGGTGAGATGACCATTTTAACTCATTATCTCCCAAAGAGTATATCACCTATTCCTTACACCTGTAAGCATTTCGTTTTTTATCACCCAACCAGCGTTTACTGCCCGACTATTGCTATTTTCTTGCCATTCTTGGCTGATGCTGCATTATCATAAATTTGACCCGTGTTGTTACTTAGGGCCTACCAAGTATGCCTCAAACAGCTATAAAAGATTACCTTTTTAGTTGAGGTTCTTGGATAAAATATAAGTTCCACCTTAAATGCTGGAAATATTATTATTTTCCAGACAAACAAACTATCGTAATGTTACGGTGTAAATCAGTAACCCATGCGTTTTGTTTGTTGACATATCTTCTTCTTTTGTGTGTGTAGAATTTTAGTCGTATCCCATGATCTGACATGGGTTTAACATTCAAGAACGCATAAAATATTTCAATAGAAAATTAATGTTAGTTTATTAATATTAATGTAAGCTTCATTCCATAATTATCATAGTTATAAATATGATAAACAGCTAAACTCCAAATATATTGAAATGAAAGTTAAGTAATAACAAATGAGTTTGTATAACATATACGGTAACGATATTTCCATAACTTTTCAAATCAAAATTTAGTAAATCCATATATTTAAGCCAGGGAAATTTACATTTACTTGAACCTAGGTGAATATGGCGGATATGGTAACGGCTTTAAAATTCCTCTGCAGTTATGTCGTCGCCCTTGATATCTCTAAGGCTTTTGACAGAGTCTGGCACAAGGCTCTGTTAGCCAAACTCCCTGCCTATGGCTTTACCTCTTCTCTCTGTTCTTTGATTTCTAGTTGTTGTTTTTTTCTGACCGTTTTATATCCGTAGTTGCTGACGGTGCAATATCTAGCCCATTCCCTGTTGTCAGAGGAGTTCCACAGGGCTCTGTTCTTTCACCTACCCTGTTCCTTCTCTCTATCAATTATCTTTTACAGTCCCTATCTTACTCTCTCCTTCATGCCTTGGCCGACGTTTCTACCCTTCACTTTTCCTCTGCCTTTTCTTCTCAGTCTTCATATGCTACTCGTAATCAGTCCCGTATCACTCTTTCTTCTACACTCCGCTCCGATTTGCAGAGGGTATCTGAGTGGGGCACCAAAAATTTGGTTAAATTTAATGCCTCCAGGACACAGTTTCTGGCTATCTCTTTATCGTCTCCTCCTGATAGCCCTATTATCTTCAAAACTAACGAATTTACCCTATTAATTCTAGCAATATATTAGGAATCTATATAACCTCAAACTTATCTTGGAGTAATAACATAATCCAAGCTTTTGAATCTGCATCCAAAAAGTTTGGGGTTCTTTTTCGTTTTCATCATTACTTTTGCTCTTTACAGTTACTAAAAATCTATAAAGATCTTATCCATCCCTGCTCATAATACTGCTCACACATCTGGGGTGCTTCTTCTTATACTTATCTCTTTGATAGGGTTCTATCTAAGGCAGTCAGACTCATTAATGATCCTTCTCTTACTTTTAATCTGGATTCTCTCTCTCTCTTCACCGTAAGATATCTTTCCTTTCTCTTTTCTCTTGCTACTTCTTCAATAGCTGCTCTGATGAGTTGGCGAGTCATAGTCATAGATTCTATTGCCAAATATTTAGTATACATACAGGACTAAATATGTACATATATTTAGAGGCACTAGCCTGCTGAGCAAGAGCTCCTTGGCAGGCAGTTTAATATACATTTCACATAATTTAAAGTATGACGGCAATAGTTAACAAAACCTCCAATATAGCAATCTCATACTTATCTTGTAATAAAGCAAAACAGTAGCCTCACCTTAACCTGGACATAATGATACACCAATACTGTATTAATTATTAATCAACAGCTGCTTGATTTTGCCTTGTAAATAAATGCTGTTTGAGTTTCTTTTTAAATCAAGTTGTGCCAGTTATTGTTTTTATATCTTCTGGTAATGCATTCCAACATTTTGGGCCAAAACAGTGAATAGAAAATTTGTACAAGGTTGTTCTCGGCTGTGGACATATCAAATTTATATTGTTACCTCTAGTTCCATGGTTGTGTTGAATAAATCTAAATAATTTTCTGTTATCATTAACACCACTATGTATAATAATAAGACAGAAATATTGTATCAAGTAATTAAATTTAAGCAAGTTTAGCTCTTTGAATAAAGAGGAAGTTGAGTCATATTTTCCACTACATGTAATAGTTCTGATCAGTCTTTTCTGAGTTACAAATACATTCCTTACAATTGACGGCCAAGTACAACCCCAGATGGACAAACAGTATATAATATGAGGATAACACAGGGAATAGTATATGCTTTTTAAGGCCTCATTTGTTAGGTTATGGCGAATTTTATACAAAATTCCACACGTCTTGGACAGTTTTGAGCAGACAGATTGAATATGATATTTCCAACTTAAATTTTCATCAATAATTACTCCCAAAAATTTCTTACAAGCAACTCTTTTAACTTCATCCCCATTCATTTTAACTTGACCAATATTGTGTAGTACAGATCTATTTTGAAATAAGATATAGTCAGTTTTGGAAACATTTAGCTTTAATTTCTTAACAGAGACCCAGTTGTTAATTTTTTCTAATTCACTATTTAAAACAGAATGCAGGTGGTCAAGGTTATTATCATGCAAGAGAAGGTTGGTGTCATCTGCATAAAGAATATATTTGAATTTATTACTGGCATTGGAAATATCATTTATATAAACTAAAAATAACAATGGGCCTAGTATTGATCCCTGTGGTACACCCCTCTCAATAGTTTGCAACAAAGATGCTTTCCCATTACAATATACGGCTTGTTTTCTATTTTTCAAGTAGCTCTTAAATAACTGTAATGGTGTTCCCCTAATACCCACACAAGTTAGTTTTTCTATTAGTATATCATGGTCTAATGAGTCAAATGCTTTGGCCAAGTCTAGGAAAACCCCTGCAACAAAGTTTTTATTTTCCAAATTTTTATAAACATCACTTGTAAAGTTCATTATTACTTTTTCAGTGGTCTTATTATTACGGAATCCGTATTGATTTTTTGATAATAGGTTGAACTTTTCAAGGAATTCTTTAAGTCTGTGAACAATCGCTTTTTCAAACACTTTACTTAAAGAAGGTAAGATAGATATAGGTCTATAGTTATTTTCATCATCTACAGTGCCTGACTTAAATATAGGTATTACTTTAGCACTTTTTAGTTTGTCTGGAAAACATCCTTGCTGGAAACATAGATTGATTATGTGGGTAAGTGGGGTACCAATGTAATGGGCAGTGACCTGGAGTAGTTTTGATGGAATTTCATCATATCCTGATGCTGTATTTGGTTTTAAGGTTTTTATATATTTAGTGACTTCCTCCCTTGTTACAGGATACAAGTAAAACGAAAAGTCTGGTGGATTATTAAGAAACTGTCAGTGTGAGTTTTGTTGAACATTTTGTTGTTCCTGTGTTGGTTGTGCTATAGTTAAGAAAAGATTATTAAAGATATTAGCAGTGTGGTCATTATAATTTTTCAATTTGATTTCCTTTGAATGATTAATTTGTTTTCGTCCCATTAGGCCGTTTATTGTATTCCAGGTGGACTTGCTGTTTCCTTGTTCCTTCTTTAGCTTATCCTGAAAATATCTATTTTTAGCAGCTTGGAGTAGTGTTACTAATTTGTTCCTGTAAGCTTTATATCTGGTTCCAAAAGACAAAGGCCATTTTGATGCAAGCCTTTCTAATCGGTGTTTTTCTTTGATACTATTTTTTAATCCTGCATTTATGTGTGGACGAGTTGCATCCCTCCCCCACTGCCGAGGCCGCTTAACACTCGCCAAGCAACCTCATCTCACAGGTAATGTGTGGAGACTTGTAGCTCGCAGATTGGTCGGTGCAGCAACTGCTTTATCCCAAGTTGTTTACTAGGGAAGTTACTACTGTGGCTGGCCACCACAGTGGGGGGGTTGGGGCTTGCACTGGCTGACGCCCACCAGAACAGGGGTGACGCCTCTGATAGGAGTGCTAAAACCCAGCAAACTTTAACTTTGATTATTGTGACAGAGTGTCTCGCTCCAAGTCACCAGAGGTCTTTATAGATGCCTTTTTGGTTATTTTATTGTCTTTTAACTGTCTTTTCTTTTCTTGCTAAAATGAAAATCTCACTCCTTGCATTTTGCAGATTATGATTATTGCAATTTTATATTTCAGTATATAGCTTATTTTAAATATGTATGTGTAGAAAGCATGATCCCAATATAAAAACCTCCCTCTAATTTCTCTGTTCTCTGTTTTTCTCTCGTGTAGTGATGCCGTAGTTTGACATAATGATGACGTATCTTGTAAAAGCGTTGTTTACGCAACTTTTTATGATAAAATAGCTTTAGATGATAATTTTTTTTATATTATAAAAATTGCTCTTTCTGATAATTTTGTTACAGATTTAACCCTACTGATATGTCATTACCCTGTCTAGATACATCTCAGTAGCTTCTTTATTATTTGAATAGTTAAAATTTTCTCTCCTGCAACGCAAAGAACGTTCTGGATATTGTTCACCATTAATCTCTTTTGCCCATAATATTTCTCGTCTTTTTTATTTGCCTCCACCTTTTGCACCTAAAATATTGTCTCTCACTTGCATCTCTGCCATAATTGCCTGCCAGAGACCACCACTACAGTAGCCCTCGAATTTTATATGAACTAGTTATTGCTCTGAATATATATCCTACAGGGGGCAGAATGATGACGTCACCAGGATGCTTGATTGCAATGAATTGGTGGCCAAACATCCCAGAGGCTGAATTTAACGCCCAAAGAACTGTAGCAATCCGTGGCATTGACCAGTACATCACCTCTCATAGGGATGAAGAAATCATTGTAGAAATTGAAAAACACAATCAGGGAATTAAAGTAGAGTCAGTTATTAGAATCCCTAATAATAAATATCTCCTCAAGATACGCCTCCAAAACATCAGCATGGCTAACAAAATAAAATCTCAGGGACTCCTTCTTTTTAATATCAGGATAAACGAAAGCAACATTGAAGAGGAAATTTTCATCCAAATTAACTCTTGCATGAAGTGCTATTCCTTTGAGCATTCTACCAAAGAGTGCAAGAAAAAACCACCATCTGCTCTGAATGTGCCCAAGAAGGACATAGGTGGAATGAGAAAAAATGCACAACCAGCATTAAGAAGTGCATTAACTGCTCAGGCGAGCACTCCGCTCTAGCTGCAGGGTGTCCAGAAAGAAAGCAAAGGAAAAAGGACAAATTAGCAGAAATTAGGGAAGCTAAAAAAACACCCAAACCTTCATTTGCTGAAATGATAGGTGCAGCTAAACCCCATAGCTCCTCAGATAGACAATTAAAACCTGAACTTAATTTCCCCATAAATGCTGAAAAAATGACCACCGTCATAATAAGTGCCATGGTATATGGCCAGATGATGGATTCTATCATCCCAGGGTCATTTGAGGCCAAAGTCAATGAAATTTACGAACTTAATGGCATGCCAAGGATTACTCTTCCAAAAAGCATCCCCAAAAACTCTAACATAACTGTAACAAAAGAACCAGCAGCTGCTTCTGTGCTAGAAGCACCAGTAGTAGAAACTGAAGAAAAAATGGACGAAGACACCTCCTCTCAGCCTATTAAAAAACGTCCAAATCAGTCCCCACTAGGAGCAGTCCCCAAACGCACCACAACTGAAAAAACGAAAATGTCCAAATATAGCACAGATCAGCAAAATTATGAAGAGTCAGCAACAAAACAGAAAGAGAGAACTGAACTTAGGAAAGACCTTAACTTTAAAATAATAGGAAAACTTGATGAACAATTACCCTCCAGTATAACTGTAGAAGACATTAGAGATACTTTACTTAACACCAACAAACTCAAATATGTTTATTATAATGGCAATTACAAACCTCATGATGTCCACCTTTTCCTAGAACATAATAAAATCGATCTTGCTGACATCAGAATTCAATACCTAGATAAAAAACACTATAATTCACTAGACCAAGGACTACATGTGAGATCAGAGTCCTCCTCAGATTTAAATACTTAACTCTCGGTTTATCTTTTAACTGCACTCAATATGGCTAATAAAAATAATAATAATAATAAATTAACTATCATTCAGCATAACGTAATAGCTTGGACTAACATTAGAAGTAATGAATTCCTGTTTTGGAGTATGGAACAAATTATATAATGTTTATAGGGAATTTGACCCAGATATCATACTTCTCAATAGTACCTCTAGAACTAACATTCAAATAAAAATTTTTGGTTATAATATTTATCAAAGAAACTTTTTAAATGAAGCTCACGCAGGTATAGCAATTGCCATCAAACGTAACATTGCTCATAAAATCATAGACGAATTTGATACTGCTTTACTAGCACTAGAAATAGAAACCAAAAACGGCCCCATTATTATAGGAACTACTTACTTACCACCCAGAAGATTACAAATCCCATATGAAGACATCTTAAAACTAATTAGGCAAAACATCCCAGCATACCTAATTGGAGATCTTAATGCTAGACATCACACCCTAGGTCACAATACTTGTAATATAACTGGTAACTTTCTAAATAATTTAATGGCCAATAATCTGATTAAAATACTAGGACCCGACTTCAGAACTATGACCCATGGATCTGAATCCTCCAAACCAGATATTATCATAAGTAACAAGAATCATTACCTAAATCACTCAATAGAAAAAGGACCCCTAACCACCTCTGACCATTTACCTCTAATAATTAAGTTCTCAACAGAACCAATAGCTATTAGAACTCCCCCCAGTAGAGATCTTAATAATGTTGACTGGGATAACTTCAAGTCTTTCTTAGAAGACAAATTCACGCACGATATCACAAGTAATACCTCCATTAATAATATTTTTGATATAGAAAAACACTTAAAGCAATGGTATTCCTTAATTCAAAATGCAATAGATAATTATATACCGTTCAAAAAGTCAAAATCCTTACCCCACCCTAAACTAAATAATAAATGTAAAGAACTCCAATATAGATATCAAATTTTATCAAATAACATTGGCAGAGGTCTCTGGGGTCCCCAAGCTCTAACTGAATTAAGAACTATAAGAGAAGAACTACAAATAGAACTAATAGCTTCATATAATAATAACTGGGAAAATGTAATAATGAAACTTCAAAGTAATTCTAAAGATCCCAAAAACTTCTGGTATAACATCAAGAAACTAATGGGTAACAGTAAAGAAACAACGCCGTACCTAATAGATAATAACAATAATAATAATAAACTTTTCACCAGTAAAGAAAAAGAAGAAAAATTCAGAAAGACCTGGGAAACTATATTTAATATTAGTGCTGAAGAAAATCTAAACTATGATTTAGCCCATGAAAGAACTGTATGTAACTTTTTGAAAGAAAACGCAAATTTAATCACTCCCTTATTTAACGTAGACTTAAATAGATTAACTCCAGGAGATGATCTAACATCTCCTATTACTATAGCCGACATCAAAGATATTATAAAAAGTATGAAAAACAAAGCCCCTGGACATTCAGGCATTAATAAACTAATACTATCCCACCTGCCTAATATAGCTATTCACGAATTATTAGATATTTTTAACTCTTGTTTATCCATAGGTTATTTCCCAACAAAATTTAAATTGTCAGTAATGATTTTTATACCTAAACCTGGAAAAAGCACCACCTCAGCTAATAATTATCGTCCTATATCTCTCCTAGAAGTCCCAGGGAAAATATTTGAAAAAATACTACATACTAGAGTCTATAATTATCTAGAAATAAATGACTGTTTTCCCCCTAACCAGCACGGGTTTAGAAGAGGAAGAGGTACTCATACTGCACTAACATACTTATATGAAAAAATAGCCATCTCGCAAAAGCTCAGGCAAAAGTGCAATGTCCTGAGCAGGGATGTTTCCTCTGCTTTTGACAAAGTATGGAGAGATGGACTCAGATATAAAATCATAGAACTCCAGTTACCCCCACTAATAACTAAAATTTTATCAGATTTCATATCTAATAGAAAGTCAATTATCAAAATTAATGAATATTTAGGTACCCAATTTGAACTTAGAGCAGGGGTCCCTCAAGGATCAAATCTGAGTCCACTCCTCTATGCTATATTCACGAGAGATATACCCAAACCAGGTATAGGTTGTTCAACTATTATATTTGCAGATGACATCACTCAAGTAATTCCGGATTATAATAAAAGATTTCTAGCATTTAAAACTCAGAGGGAAATACTTAGAATAAATGAATACGAGAAAAAGTGGAAAATTAAAACTAATATTGACAAATTCCAACTTTTATCTATTTCTGCTCTTAAACCATCAGATGTAATAATAAATAACAATAGAATAAATTTCTCCAACAGTCTGAAAAACTTGGGCTTTACAATTAACAGAACAGGAATGAAAGCTCATATAAATAATAGAATAATTCAAAGTAAACTTGTCTCCACAAAGTTACGTAGATTTAACCTGCTCAAAACTAAAAATAGAGTCACCCTATATAAAACTTTAGTAAGACCTGTCTTAATATACCCCCCAATTCCAACTTGCATCTTACCAAAAAGTAAACTTTTAAGTCTCAAAGCTATCCAAAATCTAAACTTAAGAAGAATTCTCTCTGAAACCCCACCATACATAGAGAGAATGGAAGAAATTCATAAGAACCTCAAAGTCGAACCAATTAATACCTATATTTATAAATTAGCATCCAGAACCTGGGGTAAAATGGAAATCGATTTTGAAGAATTTCTTCAAGAAACTAATGCTTTGAACACTTTAGAATACGAATTTATCAATGACCACGCCTGGTGGAAAAGAATTTCTCCGTTTTTTTTGGGACATCCACCTGAACCTATGTATAGTAATTAAATAAAATCTCCAAAACCTCCTCATCATTACTAAATTATAACTAAATAAAGTAATACTGGGACAGTAAAATTATATCTAACAAAAACTTAGCACGAGGGTTTGCCCCTCTCTATTATCTCTTACTTCCTTAAATTTCGTGCTTACCCCTCCAATCCTTCCCATCCTTTACCCCCCTCCCCCCTTACCCCACCAATCCTATCCCATCCAAAAGAAAGAAAGAAAGATCTCGCCTCAGCAGTCCCGCTTACTTCAAACCTTTTTTTTTTTTTTTTTTTTTTACGTGGCGTCTTGACAGGAATTCATATGGCACAAACAAGGTGAGAGATAGTGAATGGTAAAGCTCGTTGGTCAAGCCAATTGGGAATTTGAGAAGCTGGTCAAATTCGTCACTGATCAAATCCTTTAATGGCCATATCCTAAGAAATTTTTCTCAGATTCCATTCCCATACAAAACAAACTTTTATAGAGTACCTAACTGGAATCTCACTGGCCAAATTTTATTACTTGATCAGGAAATTACAGCCGATATACATTAATAAGAAATTTCTCTCACTGAGGGTGCCAAAGTAAAATCTCGTCCTCGGAAGTTTGCTCATTACCACGTAAAAATCTAGCCCTTCTGCACACAAATTCTAATTTTATTTCACCCCATTCTATCATTGTAAATAGAGTGCTTTACGTAAATAGCATGTTTTTGTTCACTCTAAATGGCAAATAATTCATAATTTAACTAGTGTTTCTTCTATAAATTGCATATAATTGGTGTATAGTGGGGAGGTTGCTAAGTTTCTATTTTACTAAAGGGACTTAACGTACTGAACTCGGTTAAGAGCTCACAAACAGGCAGGACAGATATTACTGTACTTGAACACCCACCCGGGCTACCACTACTTGGTTAAATGAAACTCAAATTCAACTTTCTTTTAATTTTAGAAATGCAGTGACACATTATAAAAAAATGAAATTATTTTTGGAGCTTGAACAAATTTTAATTTTAAATTTCTGGAATCCTGCCTCGAATCCCAAAGGTGGTGGGCTCGATTTTGATTCTCCGCACCACAGATGGATGCCAAGACTTTGGCCTCAACTCGACGATCACCTCTGTCACACAGGCAGAGCAGAATGGAGGACACTGCAGTTGCAGAACAGAAATGACACACCGTTAATAATGTGAAAACCAAAAGCACGAGCACACAAATAATGAGTTTCCAATATTATTTTAATGGATGAAAATATATCAGTTTGTCACAGCTAACCAGAAATATTTATGCTACCGTAAGGGCATACAAAATAATAATTCTTTGCTGGTATTAAAGGAAAACAATTTATTCACAATAAATGAAGAATAAGCAAGACAAATATAATATGTATTCCTTAAATTGTGCGCAACCACAAAAGTTGCAATGCTTATTAATTATTTGCAATTTATATGATAAAACACTTCATTTACGATAAAGGAAGAATCTACGAGGTAATTACAGTATTCATTCAATTTTGGTTATCAATATCTATTTGTAATGAAAAAGGGGCAACACCACCTTTTGAAGTATTTGAAACTTAGGACTCAAAACATTTTATCCCCAATATATGAGGAATCAGCAAGATAAATACATTATGTATTCATTAAATTGTGCTTAACAAGAAGTATTTGCAAAGCCAATTATTTGCAGTTTATGACATAAGCACTTCATTTAAATGATTAATTACTTGCAATTCATCTAGTAAATAACTTTATTCACGAGTTTTTATATAAAACACTTTCTTTGTGATGATAAAAAGGGGTGAAATGAAATTAGAATTCATTAGAAAAAGGGATAGATTTTCACGTGGTTATAAGCAATCTTCTGAGAATGAGATTTTTGGTTGGCACATTCAGTGAAAGAAATTTCTTATCACTGTATATCAGCAGTAATTTCCAGGTCAAAGAATTAAGTTTGGCAAATGAGGTTCCAGTTAGGTAATCTACAAAGTTAGTTTTGTATGGGAATAGAATCTGAGAAAATTTTCGTAGGATTTGACCAGTAAAGGATTTGACCAATTATGAATTTAACCAGTTTCTCGAATTCCCAAATTGCATGACCAACGAGCTTTACCACACACTATCCCTTACCATGTTTGTGCCAGATGAATTCCTGTGAAGACATCATGTAAATAAGGTTTGAAGTAAGCTTGAGTGCTGAGGTGAGATCTTGCCTCTGGGATGTTTGCCCACCAAATGATGACGATTCAATGTCCCTCCTGGTGACGTCATCTGTAGGATATATTTCCTGAGAAGTAACCTGTTCATATAATATTCGAAGGCTATTGTAGTGGTGGTCCTTGCCAGGCAATTATGGCAAAGATGCAAGGGAGAGACAGTAGTTTAGGTGCAACAAGCAGACTAAATAAAAAAAACAAGAATTAGTATGGGCAAACTAGCTTACTGGCAAACAATCTCTAGAACGTTCTTTGTGTTTGAGTTGACGGAATTTATAACTATTCAAATAATAAAGAAGCTACTGATATGTATAAAGACAGGCTAATGCCATATTAGCAGGGTCAAATTTATAACAAAATTATCAGCAAGAGCAATTTTTATAATACAAAAAAAAATTATCAGCGATCTATTTTATCATTAGAAAATTGTGAAAAAAAAAGTATCTAATAAACTCGCTAGGATTATGACCTCATTCATGAAGAAAAGAACGATCAGAAAACAGAAATAGGAGGGAGATCTTTATACTGGGATTATGCTTTCTACATATACAAGAATATTAAATAAGATATATTTAAAATTAGCTGTAAGCTGAAATATAAATTACAAATAATCATAATCTGCAATAGGCAAGGAGTGAAAATTATATCAGTAAGAAAAAAGTTAATAGTTACTAAGATAACTAATAGGGCATCTATTACAGCCTCTGGTGACTTTGAACAAGACACTCTTTCACAATTGATAAGTAATTTTGCCCTGTTGGCATTGCAAATGTTTCTGGTCAGTGAATTTAATGAATACATACTGTATTTAGTTTGTGGATTCTTCATATATTGGGAATAAAGTGTTTTGAGTTATAAGTCGCAAATGCTTTAAAAGGTGGTTTTGCCCTTTTTGCATTGCAATTATTTTTTTATTTTTATTTTGCTAACTTAAATAAACACATATTTATTTGCTGATTTCTCCTGTATCGTATATAAAGTGTTTTACCATATAAATATCAAATATTTAATAAGCAATTTTGCTTGATAGGCAATGCAAATGGTTACCCACAATTTAAGGAATACATACTGTATTTGTCTCGCTTATTCTTCATTTATTATAAATAAATTGTTTTACGCTAATACCGGCAAATAATTAATGGTTTTGGATGCTCTTACGGTAGCGTAAATATTTCTTGTTAGCTGTGACTAACCAATATATTTTCATCCAGTAGAATAATAGTGGAAACTCATTATTTGTGTGCTCGTGCCATCAGTTTTCCCCTTTATTAATGCTGTGTCATTTCTGTTTCTAGATTGGAGTGTCCTCTATTCTACTCTGCTTGTGTGTCATAGGTAACCAAAGAGTGAAGCCAAAGTCTTGGCGTCCATCTGTGGTGCCGGGAATCAAAATTGTGCTCACCACCTCCGGGATTCAAGGCAGCATTCCGTAAATTTAATTTAATATTCTCTTAATGTGTCATTGCATTGCCATAAGTAAAGGAAAGTTGAATTTTGCGTTTCATTTAACCGAGTAGTGGTAGTACGGGTAATTTAAAAAAAAACAATAAATGTCCTGTCTGTTTGTGAGCTCTTAACAGAGTTCAATACTTTGAGTTCCCTTAATAAAAAGAGAAACTTAACAACAAAATCCGTAAAACAAAATTGGTGCCTGAACAGGGACTCAAACAGGCAGATTGATTGATAAATTTATTTTATTTTGCTTTTTGACATTGCACATGAAACCCGATTATTATTGGCTCAAATTATTGAAATGAACAAATCTTAAGCTGCGCACCAAAAATTTATCACTAGAGACGTTGCGGTTTGGAATTTTTTTTTTATTTATAAACTTACTTATGGTAAAAAATATTTTCCTTTTTTACTATGCTGTAAGCAACATTTCAAGAAATATGCATGAGATTATGTGTTGACAGAATTAAGAAATTTTGCATGACAAAAACACATTTATTTTAAGATTTCATTTATTTGTGTGATAAGATTGGGTTTTTAAGCATTAGAGTTATTTATATATCGTTTAAAGGGTGATATTTGTTTGGAATTGTTTATATCTCTTTGGGATTTAGGAATTGGGAGTAAGCATATTAAGTACATTGCTTAAAATTGAGGTTTTTTATTCAAGCATTGACTTGAATAAAAATTACTACCATTTGCACCATAACCGCAGGTACTGCCACATATTGCTGTAAAGCAGGCACAACTGCCATCCTGTATTACCAGTGTTTCATGCACTGTTTAGCAACATTTTGCTGCTGTTGCACTTGATTATATTTTGAGTCACTTTCATATTGAGGTTTTGGGATTAATGTTACATTTAAGTTTAAACTATGGTGTTGATTTTTTTTTTCTCCTTGGTGTTGTGTGGTTCTTTAATTTTTTTTTTTTACTATTGAAGACATTTTTTTTATTGTGGTTGATTGTTTTGGTACTTCATTATTGACATTTCAGGAAACCACCATGGCTACTTGGCAGTCAAAGGAAACCAACATGGAAACCAGGCAGTCACAGGAAACCATCGAAACATTCTATGGGAAAAGCTACCTTGACACAATGTCCATTTTGGGTGAGCGATAAGGGATGTCTGGAGAGAAGCTCCTTGAGTGGGCTCTTGGAAAGTTGGGTTCACACCGAGCTGAACTAGAGAGGAAAGCACGCGAGCAGAAGAAGGCCCAACAAAAACATAAGCTTGCGCTCACTCGGATTAAAGCTGAAATTCCTGAAAGTGGTGCTTCACACAGAAATAGTGACCAGCCTCGTGAGAGGCCAACCAAATACGGACATACGAGGACGACGGCATGCAACCACTCGATACTTACATCCCAACTTTCGAAAGTCTTGCTACCACTAATGATGGCACAGATGCTGAAAAGACTTGTTGGCTGCTCGTCTCCACGCCACCCCGTCTGCTCGCCCTGGTCAGTGAATTTGACCGTGGGCAACTGAGTGTCTACAAGAAAGTTAAACGCACACTCCTCACCTCACATAATTTTTCACCATCTGAGTGTCATGCTAGGTTTGTCTCCGCTTTCCCATTGAAGGAGGACAACTGTTGTGTCTTTGGCAAATGTAAGGCTTGCCTCTTTAATGATTGGTTGCAAGTTGCAAAATGTCCTCTAGAGAAGTGGCATTCATTCTTGATGTATGATTCAGTTGCCAATGACCTCCCTACAGATGTTCTTGCATATGTAAGGACCCAGCTTAAGGATGAGATCAACTTCGAGAAAAGCTTATCCACTGTGGATGAGTACCTCCAACACAACCAGCCTGGAGTATGTCTCTGTGACATTATAAGGGCAAGAAGGGCCGATCCCAAGGCTCGTCCTCAGAGTGTCACCTCCCCCGCAGTAGTCCATGATTCTCACCAAAAAGGAGCTCACAAGGACAGGAAGCACAAGGGCCTTTCTCAGAACTTCAATCGTCCAGCTCATCCTCCTCACACTCCTAAGTATTATCACGGCCATGCACCCACACTCAAGAAGGATGACTTGGTAAGACCTAAGCCTCAGTAGTTCAGAGGCAAGGGAAATTACCCTGCTCCACATTCCCAGACTTTTCACCCAAACTCTAAGAGCCACCCCATCACAGTTGCAGCCAGCATAGCCGTCTGGCCACTCACTCGGCCCATGTTGTAGAAACAAGGCTAGAAATGGCCACTGAGGATAATGCCAAGGAACCACTGTACAAAGTTGCCAATGTGCAATTCACCGAACATGATGATCCTGAAATGGGCACAACGTGCTTAGGAACAATAAATGGTGTGGAAGCTGGGATAGCTCTCAACTCAGGGGCCAGTGGCATGGCATTTTTGTCGACGAGGGATTTGTCAGAGATGAAGATTTCACATGCAAGGTCATTCGTTTGCAGGCTGCTGAAGGAGAACCTCAGATACGATGCTAGTGTGTCATTGACCTGGATTGCAAATACTACAAGGGAAAATCCCCAGCTGTGATGTTGATTGGGCCTATGTACCCTGTCTTGCTGGGTCATGTACTGAACCTAGCTCCTATTTTCCAGGCCAACCTCTTCCATAAGGACATTTTTCAATGGAACATCCCTTGGGCGAAGTCAACAAGCCATTTCAGTAGCAACTACTGGCTTTGATGCCAGGAATTTGGACGATTCTCCGACTGACTCCATTGACTCTGCCGCAGTTAGTACCCGTAATGTGGAACGCGGAGAGTTTTCCTCTCATTTACCAGATGATGCACCTCTAGAGCCACTTAAGTCTTGTCCAGACTTCGCCAAACTGCAGCAGGACTGCCTCAGCCTCAATCGCTGGATGCAATGGGCCACCGAGGGAAAAACGTCTTGGTGAGAGGAGGAGGCTACATCACTTATGCTTTTGAAGCTGGAGTCCTTTGTGGACATGTGACTAAAGATGGCCACACCTTTAAACATTATGGTGGTGCCCACTTCATTGTGCTGTCAGGCTTTATATTTGGCACACCATTAATCTCTGAGCAGACACAGAGGCAGAGCCAAAAATTGCTACGTCCTTCAGAAGGCTTTTGCATGACCAAATATGTTTGCTGAGGTAGACAGATACATGGGCTTCTGCCTCGTCTGTCAATCCACCTCTACAGCACCGGTACCAAAAGTCCCCATGGGCATAACTAAGCTCTCCACAGAGCCATTTTTCAAGGTCGTTATTGACATATTTGGTCCTATTAACTCAGCTTCATCGAGAGGGAAAGAGTTCCTCCTGGAATACGTCGACCTGGCAGTTCCTCTATCTTCTATCATGACCGAAGCAGTCACTCAGGCCCTATTTGAAATCTACTCCAGGGTCGGTTTCCCTGAGCAAGTCACTTCCGACAATGGAACTCAGATTACAAGTAGGCACTTAGAGGCTCTCTGTAACCTTTTAGAAATGAAGCACATTCGTATGAGTGTCTATCATGCCCAATCAAATGGAGCATGTGAACACTATAATGGGACATTGAAGTGATGTTTACACAAGCTAGTGATAGATATACCAAGGCATTGGGACAAGTACGTTGCAGCTGCACTTTTCTCCTTCAAAAACATGCACAATGACACTACTGAATACTTCCCTTTCGAGCTGATTTTTGGTCATAAGGTCAGATGGCCAGTGGAATTCTTGGCAGAAAGTTGGGACTCGCCTACCATCAAGGATGATGATAGGGACGTCCATGAGAAAACTTTGAAGTTTTTGCCCCATCTCAAAAGGGCCTGGAAAATTGCACAATAAGCTATTAAGCATCACCAGCAGGCTGCCAAGCTCTACTTTGACAAGCATGCCTGGCGTCATGCCCTGACACCCGGAGATCGAGCTCTGTTACTTCTTCCAACAGATACTTGCAAGCTAAAGCTACTCTGGAAAGGACCGTACACTGTGGTACAACGTATGACCCCCAACATTTACATGTTAAATGTTGATGGCAATAACCGGAAATACCACATTAACCCATTGAAGCTATGTTGTGAGGACCCAGATGCCTACAGGGATCCTGCGCTGTCACTCTCAGTGACCCCTATAGGTGCTCTCAGCAGCAACATTACCTCCGAGGCTACAGCAACACAGGTACTCCATTATAGCCACCCATTACTGCTGTGGAGACACGGGGGTGGAGGTTTCTGGAAGAAACCTCTATGGCCGTAGCTACCACTCTCGCAATTGAAGACGTAACCTTAACTTTTGATGATGGTAAGGATCCTGCCATTCCCACACACTGAAAGGAAATTATGAGTAATTGCATTATTAATTCCAGACTACAACCAAGTCAACAGGAACATCTAAACAAGCTATTTAAGGACTACAAGAACGTCTTCAATGACTTCCCAGGCACTACCACTACTCTTTAGTATCATGTAAGATTGACTTACCCAGAGCCATTTCGGCATTTCTATGGCCTTCCCCACCAGCTATTCATACAGCTGAAGGAAGATCTTGACACTTGGGTCCACCTTGGAGTAGTTGAAAAGAGCATTTCGCCTTGGTGTTTGCCGTTACTGGCAGTTCGTAAGCGAGATGGCAGTCACAGGTTCTGTCTTGACTGTTGTAAGCTTAACTCCCGTACCTTCTTTGATGGAGAGCCCATTGCCAATGCCGAGCATATTTTTTAGTTACTCTCATGAGCCCTCTAATTGTCCAAATTGGATCTGGCCAGTGGATTTTGGCAAGTTCCGCTGAGCAAAACTACCAAGCCTCTAACAGCCTTTTTCACAAAATGCGGTCTGTACCAGTTCAGGGTCATGCCTTTTGGTATGGTGAATGCCCCTGGCTGCTTCAGCCGACTCATGAGGACAGTACTGCAGGACCTCAACAATGTTCCATGCTTTATAGACGACATCCTGGTGCATTCTCAGGCTTGATCATCGTATCTCGGAACTTTTCGCAGAGTTCTCACTCATCTGAAACAGCATGGACTTCATTAAAAGCCTTCCAAATGCGAGATTGGTTTCACACAATTGCAGTATCTCGGCCACTTAGTCGGAAAAGGAGCTATGTCTTCTTTACAGGACAAGGTGCAAGCTATTAAGGATATGGAGAAACCTGCTAATGTCACTCAACTGAGATCATGCTTTTTTGCCTTTTGTAGTAGAATTTTGTTAATTCAATATTCTCTAGAAAGGGCCTTTGTAACATAGTGTGTGCTCAAAGTCACCAGAGGCTGTAGTAGATGCCTTAGTTAATTTAGTAACTTTTAACCGTCTTTTCTTTTCTTACTAACTTTAAATCTCACTCCTTACATTTTGCTGATTATGATTACTTGCAGTTTATATTTAAGTATATAGGTAATTTTAAATATATCTTGTTTAACATTATTGTACGTGTAAAAAGCATGATCCCAATATAAAAACCTCCCTCTGATTTCTCTGTTCTCTGCTTTTCTCTCGTGTAGTGATGACGTAGTTTGACATTATAATGACGTATTTTGTAAATACGTTGCTTACACAATTTTTTATGATAAACTTGCTTTTGCTGATAAATTTTGTTATATTATAAAAATTACTCTCGCTGAAAATTTTGCTATATATTTGACCCTACTGATATGTCATTACCCTGTCTAGATACAATTCAGTAGCTTCTTTATTGTTTGCATAGTTAAAATTTCTTTTCCTGCAGCGCAAAGAACGTTCTGGAGATTGTTCACCATTAACCTATTTTGCCCATAATATTTCTCTTCTTTTTTATTTGCTTCCACTTGTTGCACTTAAAATACTGTCTCTCCCTTACATCTTTGCCATAATTACCTGCAAGGGACTGCCAGTACAGTAGCCCTCGAATATTATATGATCAGTTACTGCTCTAAATATATATCCTACAGGGGGCCGAATGATGACGTTACCAACAGGGATGCTGAGTCCCTCTGAATTGGTTGCCAAACATCCCTGAGGCAAGATCTCACCTCAGCAGTCAAGCTTACTTCAAGCTTTTTTTACGTGGCGTCTTTACAGGAATTCATCTGGCACAAACAAGGTGAGCAACAGTGTATGGTAAAGCTTGTTGATCAAGCACATTGGAAATTTGAGAAACTGGTTAAATTCGTTACCGGTCATATCCTCTACTGGTCAAATCCCAAGATATTTTGCTGATTCCATTCCCATACAAAACGAACTTTTTTAGATTACCTAATTGGAATCTCATTTGCCAAATTTAATTCCTTGACCTGGAAATTACCGCCAATATTCATTGATAAGAAATTTCTTTTAATGGGGGTGCCAAAGTAAAATCTCATCCTCAGAAGATTGCTCATTACCATGTGAAAATCTATCCCTTCTCCTAACGAATTCTAATTCACTTCACCCTTTTCTATCATCATAAATAAAGTGTTTTGCATAAATACTCGTAAATGATGTTTTTTTTTTTTGCTAGAAATTGCAAATAGTTAATAATTCAACTAAATAATTGATAAGTAATTTTGTCCTGTTGGCATTGCAAATGCTCCTTGTTAATCACAATTTAATGAATACATACTGTATTCATCTTTCAGATTCTTCGTTTATTGGGAATAAAATGTTTTGAGTTATAAGTTGCAAATACTTCAAAAGGTGGTTTTGCCCCTTTTTGCACTGCAATATTTTTTTCTCACCAAAATTGAATGAATACATATTTATTTTGGAGATTCTTCCTGTATCATAAATAAAGGGGTTTACCATATAAATTGAAAATGATTACTGAGCAATTTTGCCCAATTGGCATTGCAAGCTTTTGTGGTTAACCATGCTTTAAGTAATACATACTGCATTTGTCTCGCTTATTTATTGTTAATAAATTGTTTTACGCTTATGCCGGCAAATAATTAATGGTTTTGTATGCTCTTACAGTAGCATAAATATTTCTGGTTAGCTGTGGCTAACCAATATATTTTCATCCAGTTGAATATTATTGGAATCTCATTATTTGTGTACATGTGCCTTCAGTTTTTCCATTATTAATGGTGTGTCGTTTCTGTATCCGCAATTGCAGTGTCCTCTATTCTACTCTGCCTCTGTGACAGAGGTGATCGTTGAGTTAAGGCCAAAGTCTAGGCATCCATCTGTGGTGCCGGGAATTGAAATCATGCTCACCACCTCCGGGATTCGAGGCAGCATTCCAGAAATCTAAAATTTTAAATTTGTTTCAGTTTTCCTAAATTTATTTATTTTATTTAATGTGTAATTACATTTCCTAAATTAAAAGAAAATTGAATTCTGAGTTTTATTTAACCGAGTAGTGGTAGGATGGGTGGGGTGTGCAAGTACAGTAATATCTGTCCTCTCTGTTTGTGGGCTCTTAGCCGAGTTCAGTACTTTGAGTCCCCTTAGTAAAACAGAAACGTACTAACAACATCCCCACACAACCCATCACCTCCCCCTCCCAAGATTATACATATGCAAATATATTATAATCTTTAGACAAAATATAATACAAATAACGTTTATAATTGCATATGTAGCAGATAATAAACAAAATATCAAACACTGACAAAGAGGAAATAACATAATATCAATTATATAAAACACTGAAGGGGGAAAATATAACAACAAATTAAACATAGTTCTGATGCCAATTGGGGTTTTCCAATGCTGTTTTGGCCTGGTACTCTGTTGTGGGGGGTCTGAAGCGAGAGCTGGTGTGAGGGTAATCAAGCGACAGCTGACTGATTTTCTCTCACATGATGTGACAGGGGTGTGGTGGGGATGTACCCCGACTTGTTACAAGTGTATACGATTTCTTACAGATACTCTGCCGTTTCCATCTAATCTGACAATATATTGTCGATGCAGTTGTGCTGCCATGATGATCCCTCTTCTGTCTCACCGCTTGGAAGAGGGGTCCCATATCCTGACATAAGAGTCCTCTAGCAAAGGCTTTAGCTAGCAGGTGACTTGTCTTGGTGGAAACATAGGCGTGTCCCAGGTGAGGGCCATTTGAAGTTCGCACTGATGGAGAGTGCAATGCTAGTACTTACTGATTTTGTAGTATTGCTTCACAGTTGGTACACCATCTGTGAGCTGTCTCCCCATTGTCAAATGTACAGGGGACCTGCGTATATCCTGCAGAGGTGTGTTCAGTTACTGGAGTAGAGACTGGGACACTTTGTCTGTGTCGAAGTAAAAGCTAGAGCTGTGTTCAAGGAAAGAATCCTTTTAGCCAACTTGAAAGCAATTTCGGCTTTGCATTAGACTGGGGGTAGTGTGCGGAAGATAAGCGGACTGAGACCCCCATCTCTTTAGAAAGACTAGAATTTCCTCACTCCCCAGGTTAGTTCCGCCGTCCGTTGACAATTGCTTTGGTGGCACTCATCAAGTGAAGAATCATCATAGCTTAGCAATGATTTCTGTAGGAGGCACTACTGGGGAAGTGTGTGATCTCCAGCCAACCCTTGAGTCTATCTGCATACACCAGGTACATGTGTCCCCCAAGCTGGAAGAGATCCACCACTTAGTTGAAAGGGGTATTCAGGGGGCAGGGTGTAATTGCAGCCTCAGGTGAAGAGGAGGGTGTATGGATGTTGCAGGAGCTGTAGTTGAATCTATGGTGCTGCAGATCCCTCTCCATGTCAGGCCAATATACTGTTTGTCTGGCTCACCTGAGCAATGAGTCTAGTCCTTGGTGACTTGCGTGTAAATTAGCTGCAGTCTTGTGACAGAGGAATTCTGAGATGACTAGGCATATGCAGCCTTGCTTGTAGATGTACGTGACGATGCTGTCTTCCTTACCTAGTGTCGCCACACTAGCATTGGTCATGGCTGCTACTAGGTTGTCATTTTGGTCAGTGTCCTCTTAATAAGGGGGTGCCCTTAAGGCGGGACACCGAATAACTTATGTTGATAACGTCCATAGGGACCCAGTCCTCTAGAAGCTTCACCAAGGGACAATGGTTAGTGACCAATGTGAACGTTGAACAACCTTGGCTTAGTAATTATAAATCCCAGGTTTAAGTCTCTGTCATGGTAAAAATGATTCATGTTTTCACATATGGTAATATGCTTATTTGGTTATTGTTGGTCCCGAATGAGATTGCGAGTTGAATTAAATGCAAAAACAAAACCACGAGTGAGGTTGGGGAAATTGTAATATAAACATAGTTGAATTCAGATAGAATTCATTCATTCCTAGTATAGAAGATATAAGCTGTAAGGTTTGTTTCCCATTAACCTTCTGTGGTGAAGCTGGTAGTGCCTTGGCTTAGTAATTATAAGTCCCAGGTTCAAGTCCCAGTCGGGGTAAAATTTATTCATGTTTTCACATATGGTAATGTGCTTATTTGGTTATTGTTGGTCTCAAATGAGATTTGGAGTTGAATTAAATGCAAAAATGAAACCATGAGTGAGGTTGGGGAAACTGTAATATGAACATAGTGGCATTCAGATAGAATGCGTTTATTCCTAGTATAGCAGATAAATGATGTAAGGTTTGTTTCCCTTTAACCGTCTGTGGTGTAGTTGGTAGTGCCTTTGCTTAGTAAATATAAGTCCCAGGTTCAAGTCCCGGTCGGGGTAAAAATTATTCATGTTTTCACATATGGTAATGTGCTTATTTGGTTATTGTTGGTCCCGAATGAGATTGGGAGTTGAATTAAGTGCGAAAACGAAACCACGAGTGAGGTTGGGGAAACTGTAATATGAACATAGTGGCATTCAGATAGAATGCATTCATTCCTAGTATAGCAGATATAAGCTGTAAGGTTTGTTTCCCTTTAACCTGCTGTGGTGTAGTTGGTAGTGCCTTGGCTTAGTAATTTTAAGTCCCAGGTTCAAGTCCTGGTCAGAGTAAAATCGATTCATGTGTTCACATATGGTAATGTGCTTATTTTGGTTATATATATATATATATATATATATATATATATATATATATATATATATATATATATATATATATATATATATATATATATATATATATATATATATATATATATATATATATATATATATATATATATATATATATAAATATATATATATATATATATATATATATATATATATATATATATATATATATATATATATATATATATATATATATATATATATATATATATATATATATATATATATATATATATATATATATATATATATATATATATGAAATGAGAACAGCAAACACCTGATTGTCTCTAGTGGATGAACTCGACTCAACTATTCTACGCAAGCGTGATGCAAAAGGATAAGCAATTATATTGTTGCTGTGTCTCACATCATGCCGCGAAATGCAAATAGTTACACAACATAAGGAATGGTAAATTATAATATATCATATATCTCATTGTCTGTTTCAATATATCTCATATATCCACACCTCCCTCGCCCTCACACTTGTAGTGCCTTTGAGTGCAACTTGGGGTAACGGGGCAATCAGCTAAAGAGGACTTAATTTTCTTGTCCGAGCAAGTTGCCACAGGGATAAGGGGGAGGGGTGTGACAGAGTGTTTCGCTCAAAGTAACCAAAGGCTGTTAGATGCCTTATTAATTAATTTAGTAACTTGACTGTTATTTTCTAACTAAAAAAATTAATTCCCACTTCTTGACTTTTGCAGATTATGATTATTTGCAATTTATATTTTAGCTTATAGCTAATTTTAAATATACCTTATTTACTCTTCTTGTACGTGTAGAAGTATAGCCCCGATATAAAGGCTGCTCCTATTTTTTGTCTGCTACGAGCCAAAAACATTCTGGAGATTGTTTACCAGTAACCTAACTTTTCATTATTATTCTCGTTTTATTTTATTTGCTTCCACTTGTTGCACCTAAAAATACTGTCTCTCCCTTGCATCTCTGCTATAAATGCCTGCCATGGACCACCACTAAAATAGTCCTTAAATTATATCAGAGCCAGTTACTGCTCTAGAAAATGTATCCTACAGATGAACTCACCAGTGGGGACAATGAGGCATCCTCCGTTGGCGCCCAAACTTCCAAGAGGCAACATCTCGCCTGAGCAGTCTAAGTTTATTTCAAACCTTATTTACGTGGCATCTTCACAGGAATTCATCTAGCACAACAAGGTGAGGGATAGTGTATGGTAAAGCTCGTGGGTCAAGCAAATTGGTTTATTTTCGAGAATTAGTTACATTCGTTACTGGCTAAATCTTACGGATTTTTATTCTCAGATTCCATTCCCATACACACGAAATTTTGTAGATTGCCAAACTGGAATCTCACTTGCCAAAGTTAATTCCTTAACCTGTAAATTACAGCTGATATACATTGCTAAGAAGTTTCTTTTCATTGAATGTGATAAACGAAAATCTCATCCTCTGAAGACTGGTTATGAGCCCGTAAAAATCTATCTCTTTTCCTAATAAATTCTAATTTCATTTCACCCCTTTCTATCATCGTAAATAAAGTGTTTTACGTCAAAAACTCGTCAATAAAGCTATTTGCTATACAAATTGCAAATAATTAAAAGGTAATTTTACCCTGTTGGCTTTGCAAATATTTCCTGTTAACCACAATTTAATGAATGCATACTGTATTTATCTTGCTAATTCTTCATATGTTGGGGATAAAGTGTTTTGAGTTATAAGTTGCAAATACCTCAAAAGGTGGTTTTGCACCTTTTTTTTTTTTCATTGCAAAGTTCTTGATAACCAAAAGTGAATGAATACTGTATTTATCTCATAGATTCTTCCTTTATCCTAAATAGAGTGTTTTACCGTATTAATTGTAAATCAGTAATAAGCATTGCAACTTTTGTGGTTGCCCACAATATAAGGAATACATTCAGTACTGTATTTGTCTTGCTTATTCCTCATTTGTTGTGAATATATTGTTTTCCTTTAAAACCAGTAAAGAATTAATGGTTTTGTATGCTATTTTGGTAGCATGAATATTCCTGGTTAGCTGTGAATAACCAATATATTTTTATCCAGTAGAATGACATTGGAAACTCATTATATGTGTGCTCATGCTTTCAGTTTCCCAATATAAACAGTGTGTCATTTCTGTTTCTGAAATTGCAGTGTCCTGTATTCTACTCTGCCTGTGTGACAGAGGTAATCATCGAGTTGAGGCCAAAGTCTTGGCATACGTCTGTGGTGCCGGGAAACGAAATCGTGCTCACCACCGGGATTCGAGGCAGCATTTCATAAAATTTAATTTGAGAAATTTAATTCAATTCTTTTAATGTCATTGCATTTCCAAAATTAAAAGAAAGTTGAATTCTGAGTTTCATTTAACCGACTAATGGTAATAGAGATAGGGTGTTCAAGTACAAATATCTGTCCTGTCTGTTTGTGAGCTCTTAACCGAGCTCGGTACTTTGAGTCCCCTTAGTAAAACAGAATCTTAGCAACACTCTAGCATCCTAAACCCGAACAAGATTGGCGCCCGAACAGGGACCCGAACAGACAGACTGATTTTATAAATTTATTTTTATTTTGCTTTTTAACATTGCACATGAAACCCGATTACCATTGGCTCGATTATTGAAATGAATGAATTATAGGCTGCACACGAAAATTTTCGCGCTAGAAACGTTGCGGATAAGAAATTTTTCTTTATTTTCACTATTGATTATGGTAGCTAATATTTTCTTGTTTCCCATGTGGTAAACAATATTTCAGGAAATCTACATGAGATTATGTGGTAACAGACTTGAGAAATTTTGCATGACGAGAAGACGTGTTATTTAAAATTTCATTTATTTGCGTGATAAGATTGAGTTTTAAAGCATTCGTGTTTTATATATCCGTTAAAGGGTGATACTTGTTAGGAATTGTTTATATTTCCTTGGGATTTAGGAATTGGGAGAAAGTATATTAAGTATTTTTGCTTATAATTGTGTTTTATATTCAAGCATTGACTGCTCATAGATTGGAAGAAAAATTTTGGTGTCATTTATCGAGCCTAGGCTAAGCCTTTCACATGTCTGAGTTGTCACTTGAAAATAAATTTTCTCATTACTAGTAGAAATGTGTAATCTGGCTGCCTAGTAAGCTGTTAGCTTATAGATGGTGTATTTTGCATAGGATCTGTACACTTTTTGGTAACACTCCAGAATTTTACTTACGACATTTTATTTGTGGGTACTGCCATATACGCGCTCATACGCAGGCAAGACCGCTATACCGTACTTGTTCGTATTACTTACGACATTTTTATTTGTGGGTACTGCTATATACGTGCTCATACACAGGCACGACCGCTATACTGTACTTGTTCGTATTACTTACGACATCTTATTTGTGGGTACTGCCATATACGCGCTCATACGCAGGCACGGCCGCTATACTGTACTTGTTTGTACTCTCAGGCACTAGGTGCTAGTCGGTAAAATTTGTTGTTGCTCATTCCTTTCATTTGCACCATAACCGCAGGTACTGCCACGTATTGCTGTTAAGCAGGCACGACTGCCATTCTGTATTACCAGTGTTTCATACACTGTTTTGCAACATTTTGTTGCTGTTGCACTTGATTGTGTTGCTCATTCCTTTCATTTGCACAATAACCGCAGGTACTGCCACATATTGCTGTTAAGCAGGCACGACTGCCATTCTGTACTACCAGTGTTTCATGCACTGTTTTGCAACATTTTGCTGCTGTTGCACTTGATTGTATTTTGAGTCACTTTTATGGTGAGGTTTTGAGATCACTTTTACGTTTAAGTTTGAACTGTGGTGTTGAATTTTTTTTTCTCTCCTTGGTGTTGTGTGGTTCTTTCATTTTTTTTTCTACTACTGTATTGTAGAGATTTGTTTTTTG
>JAXCGZ010021509.1:0-43018 GCA_037179515.1 Halocaridina rubra
GGTGGGGATGAGCCATCACTACTTGATCTAGTATTCACAGATAATGTGTTGGAAATTGAAAAAAAAATGAGTATGAACCACCAGTTGGAAAGAGTGACCACTGTGTGTTGTTGATGGAGTATATCATTGAAGATATTCTGCCTGAGAGTAGAGGCACTGAGGACATGAGGAGGAACTATCCGAAAGGAGATTACATCAAAATGAATGAGCTTTTTTGCAGTTATTGACTGGAGAACCTTATTTTACAACAAATCTGTACAAGAAATGTATGACATCTTTTGTGAGAAATATGGGAAGATAGTAGACTGCTGCATACCTGTCACCAAAGTAGGTGTAATTCATGCCAGAGAGAAATGGTTCGATAATGAGTGTAAAAGAGCTAAGGAGTGGAGAGACAAATGCTGGAAAAGGTATATGAGGAGAAAAAACATAAATGCCTGGCAAACCCACGAAAGAGCAAGAAATGACTACCTAAGTAAAAGGAGAGAGGCAGAGAGAGACTATGAGAGGGACATCACCAGGAAGGCTAAAAAAATTCCAAGCTTTTCCTCAGCTTTATTAGAGGAAAACTGAAGGTAAAAGAACAGGTTTTAAGGCTAAAGAGAGCGGATGGAAGCATCACTGATACAGATGAAGAGATCTGCAAAGAATTGAACAAGGAGTTTCAGTCAGTATTTACAGTAGAAAATACCCCAACCCCTCAGATTGCAGAGATAGAAGCTCAAGGGCCGGTATTAGAGAACATCAACCTTACAGCCACAGAGGTATGCAAAGCACTGATGGATTTAGATGTTCATAAAGCTACAGGTCCTGATGACATATCCCCTCATGTGCTTAAAAAATGCGCAAACTCAATATCAGAGGCACTAAGTATCATATTTAAAAAGTCACTGGAGTTAGGGGAGATTCCAAGATGCTGGAAACAAGCAAATGTGATACCTATCTTCAAAAAGGGAAGGAGGGATACGGCTCTGAACTATAGACCAGTTTCCTTGACCAGCATAGTTTGCAAAGTTATGGAGAAACTACTAAGGAAACATATCTCTCTTCACTTGGAATCCTTCAACTTTTTGTCAGTGAAGCAACGTGGCTTCAGAGAAGGTAGTTCAACAGTAACAAACTTATTAGAATTTTATGATGAGGTAAGCCGAATGTTACAGGAAAGAGAGGGCTGGGCAGATTGCATATTCCTAGACTTTCAGAAGCGCTTGGCACTGTTCCACATGGGAGACTTATTAGGAAGCAGCAAGCAATGGCTAGAATAGGTGGAAATGTCTTGGAATGGATAAAAACTTACTTAGAAGGAAGGGAACAGAGGGTTAGAGTAAGACACTCAGTGTCTGAATGGAGAAGAGTTAGTAGTAGAGTTCCACAGGGTTCAGTTTTAGGGCCACTTTTGTTCCTTGTATATGTAAATGACCTACCAGAGTCTGTAAATTCATTCATGAATATGTTTGCAGATGATGCAAAGATTGTGAAGAAAGTAAAAAACGAGAACAATGGTAGAGAACTTCAGGAAGATCTAAATAGTCTGCATGAGTGGTCAGAAAAGTGGCTAATGAAATTCAATACTTCAAAATGTAAGTTAATGAGAATGGGTACAAGTGCAAGAAGGCTCAAGCTTGACTACTCGGTGGCTGGAGTACAACTTCAAGAGACATTAAATGAGAGAGATCTAGGAGTAAACATACTGGCAGATTTGTCTCCAGAAATACATATAAATGGCATAGTAAGGGCAGCATATGCATTCTTATCAAATGTAAGGGTAGCCTTCAGGCACATGGACAAGGAAATATTCAGAAATATTTCTGTAACCTATGTGAGGCCAAAACTCGCATATGCAGCTCCCTTTTGGAATCCACTCTTGAAAAAGCACATAGTTAAGCTTGAAAAAGTTCAAAGACATGCCACGAAACTGGTGCCAGAAATACGCAGTCTCGTAGCTAGAAGATTGAAGGGGGATATGGTGACAGTCTTTAAATTCCTTCATGGTTATGATAGAGTGGGTAGGGATTGATATTTTGATATGGCTGGCTCTAGAACTAGAGGTCATAGTTTGAAGCTTCGTAAGAAAACTTCTTTGCAGGATGTAAGGAAATACTTTTTCAGTGTAATAGTAGTTGATAATTGGAATTGGCTAGGCGAGGAGGTAGTTAATGCTATCCCAGTCCATAGTTTTAAGGACAGGTATGATAAGTATCACTAAGTATAAACTGGAACCGATGAGGAGACGGGAAGATACGAGCTTTGTGCTCTTTCCCGTAAACACAATTAGGTAATTACATGTTACAGCACGCCATCCTCATTTTATATTATCCATAAATGTTTTGTATTTTACTGTCCGTTGCAAGCTGAGTTTTATGTTTGTTTACTTGTTACCAAGAGACTTTCAGGGAAATTCAATACACTATATAAAGGCAGAGGGAGGGCCTTTGAGGACCACCAGTAAAGTCACTCACAAAGAGAAATTAAGGTTTAAAATGCTTCGCAATACTGTAATTTGACCTTAATTTGTAGGCTCTTGTTTTAAACTATATATCTAGAGGCCAAAAAGAAAAAGATAATAGATGGCTGTAAAGGAATGTTTTTAACGAGATATTCAGTATGGGAAAGACTGTAAGCGCAACTTTTATCCTTTGTGTTTTGCAAAATTCATCAGGGGCAAAGCTGGTGTTTTTGTATATGTGAGTGTGTGTGTGTGTGTGTGTGTGTGTGTGTGTGTGTGTGTGTGTGTGTGTGTGTGTGTGTGTGTGATTACCTAATTGTGATTACCTAATTGTGTTTACGGGAAAGAGCCCAAAGCTCGTATCTTCCCGTCTCCTGATCGGTTCCATTTTTAGACTTAGTGATACTTATCATACCTGTCTTTAAAACTATGGATTGAGATAGCATTAACTACCTCCTCGCTTAGCGAATTCCAATTATCAACTACTCTTACACTGAAAAAGTATTTCCTTACATCCTGCAAACAAGATTTCTTACGAAGCTTCAAACTATGACCTCTAGTTCTATAGCCAGCCATATCGAAATATCGATCCCTATCCACTCTATCATAACCATGAAGGAATTTAAAGACTGTCACCATATCCCCCCTTACTCTTCTAGCTTCGAGTGATGGCAAGTCTAATTCCCTCAGCCTCTCATCATAACCGAGATTGCGTATTTCTGGCACCAGTTTCGTGGCATGCCTTTGAACTTTTTCAAGCTTAGCTATGTGCTTTTTCAAGTGCGGATTCCAAAAGGGGGCTGCATATTCGAGTTTTGGCCTCACATAGGTTACATAAATATTTCTGAACATTTCCTTGTCCATGTGCCTGAAGGCTACCCTTACATTTGATAAGAATGCATATGCTGCCCTTACTATGTCATTTATATGTATTTCTGGAGACAAATCTGCCAGTATGTTTACTCCTAGATCTCTCTCATTGTCTGTCTCTTGAAGTTGTACTCCAGCCACCGAGTAGTCAAGCTTGGGCCTTCTTGCACTTGTACCCATTCTCATTACCTTACATTTTGAGGTATTGAATTTCATTAGCCACTTTTCTGACCACTCATGCAGATTATTTAGATCCTCCTGAAGTTCTCTACCATTGTTCTCGTTTTTTACTTTCTTCACAATCTTTGCATCATCTGCAAACATATTCATGAATGAATTTACACACTCTGGTAGGTCATTTACATATAAAAGGAACAAAAGTGGCCCTAAAACTGAACCCTGTGGAACTCCACTACTAACTCTTCTCCATTCAGACACTGAGTGTCTTACTCTAACCCTCTGTTCCCTTCCTTCTAAGTAAGTTTTTATCCATTCCAAGACATTTCCACCTATTCTAGCCATTGATTGCAGCTTCCTAATAAGTCTCCCATGTGGAACAGTGTCAAACGCTTTCTGGAAGTCTAGGAATATGCAATCTGCCCAGCCCTCTCTTTCCTGTAAGATTTGGCTTACCTCATCATAAAATTCTAATAAGTTTGTTACTGTTGATCTTCCTATGTGTGTGTGTGTGTGTGTGTGTGTGTAAGAGAGAGAGAGAGAGAGAGAGAGAGAGAGAGAGAGAGAGAAAGAGAGAGAGAGAGAGAGAGAGAGAGAAAGAGAGAGAGAGAGAGGCAAAGCTGGTGTTTTTGTATATGTGAGAGTGTGTGTGTAATTACCTAATTGTAATTACCTAATTGTGTTTACGGGAAAGAGCCCAAAGCTCGTATATTCCCGTCTCCTGATCAGTTCCATTTTATACTTAGTGATACGTGTGTGTGTGTGTGATTACCTAATTGTGATTACCTAATTGTGATTACCTAATTGTGTTTACGGGAAAGAGCCCAAAGCTCGTATCTTCCCGTCTCCTGATCGGTTCCATTTTATACTTAGTGATACTTATCATACCTGTCCTTAAAACTA
Organism: Halocaridina rubra; assembly: GCA_037179515.1. NCBI lineage: Eukaryota > Metazoa > Arthropoda > Malacostraca > Decapoda > Atyidae > Halocaridina > Halocaridina rubra. Next base: position 4,397 of record JAXCGZ010021509.1, read on the forward strand.
TGGATTGAGATAGCATTAACTACCTCCTCGCTTAGCCAATTCCAATTATCAACTACGTGTGTGTGTGATGACCTAGTGTGTGATTACCTAATTGTGTTTACGGGAAAGAGCCCAAAGCTCGTATCTTCCCGTCTCCTGATCGGTTCCATTTTATACTTAGTGATACTTATCATACCTGTCCTTAAAACTATGGATTGAGATAGCATTAACTACCTCCTCGCTTAGCCAATTCCAATTATCAACTACTCTTACACTGAAAAAGTATTTCCTTACATCCTGCGAAGAAGTTTTCTTACGAAGCTTCAAACTATGACCTCTAGTTCTAGAGCCAGCCATATCAAAATATCGATCCCTATCCACTCTATCATAACCATGAAGGAATTTAAAGACTGTCACCATATCCCCCCTCACTCTTCTAGCTTCGAGTGATGGTAAGTCTAATTCCCTCAGCCTCTCATCATAACTGAGATTGCGTATTTCTGGCACCAGTTTCGTTTCATGTCTTTGAACTTTTTCAAGCTTAGCTATGTGCTTTTTCAAGTGCGGATTCCAAAAGGGGGCTGCATATTCGAGTTTTGGCCTCACATAGGTTACAGAAATATTTCTGAACATTTCCTTGTCCATGTGCCAGAAGGCTACCCTTACATTTGATAAGAATGCATATGCTGCCCTTACTATGCCATTTATATGTATTTCTGGAGACAATATCTGCCAGTATGTTTACTCCTAGATCTCTCTCATTTTCTGTCTCTTGAAGTTGTACTCCAGCCACCGAGTAGTCAAGCTTGGGCCTTCTTGCACTTGTACCCATTCTCATTACCTTACATTTTGAAGCATTGAATTTCATTAGCCACTTTTCTGACCACTCATGCAGATTATTTAGATCCTCCTGAAGTTCTCTACCATTGTTCTCGTTTTTTCTCGTTTTTTACTTTTTTACTGTGTGTGTGTGATTACCTAATTGTGATTACCTAATTGTGTTTACGGGAAAGAGCCCAAAGCTCGTATCTTCCCGTCTCCTGATCGGTTCCATTTTAGACTTAGTGATACTTATCGTACCTGTCCTTAAAACTATGGATTGAGATAGCATTAACTACCTCCTCGCTTAGCGAATTCCAATTATCAACTACTCTTACACTGAAAAAGTATTTCCTTACATCCTGCAAAGAAGTTTTCTTACGAAGCTTCAAACTATGACCTCTAGTTCTAGAGCCAGCCATATCGAAATATCGATCCCTATCCACTCTATCATAACCATGAAGGAATTTAAAGACTGTCACCATATCCCCCCTTACTCTTCTAGCTTCGAGTGATGGCAAGTCTACTTCCCTCAGCCTCTCATCATAACCGAGATTGCGTATTTCTGGCACCAGTTTCGTGGCATGCCTTTGAACTTTTTCAAGCTTAGCTATGTGCTTTTTCAAGTGCGGATTCCAAAAGGGGGCTGCATATTCGAGTTTTGGCCTCACATAGGTTACATAAATATTTCTGAACATTTCCTTGTCCATGTGCCTGAAGGCTACCCTTACATTTGATAAGAATGCATATGCTGCCCTTACTATGTCATTTATATGTATTTCTGGAGACAAATCTGCCAGTATGTTTACTCCTAGATCTCTCTCATTTTCTGTCTCTTGAAGTTGTACTCCAGCCACCGAGTAGTCAAGCTTGGGCCTTCTTGCACTTGTACCCATTCTCATTACCTTACATTTTGAGGTATTGAATTTCATTAGCCACTTTTCTGACCACTCATGCAGATTATTTAGATCCTCCTGAAGTTCTCTACCATTGTTCTCGTTTTTTACTTTCTTCACAATCTTTGCATCATCTGCAAACATATTCATGAATGAATTTACAGACTCTGGTAGGTCATTTACATATACAAGGAACAAAAGTGGCCCTAAAACTGAACCCTGTGGAACTCCACTACTAACTCTTCTCCATTCAGACACTGAGTGTCTTACTCTAACCCTCTGTTCCCTTCCTTCTAGGTAAGTTTTTATCCATTCCAATACATTTCCACCTATTCTAGCCATTGATTGCAGCTTCCTAATAAGTCTCCCATGTGGAACAGTGTCAAACGCTTTCTGGAAGTCTAGGAATATGCAATCTGCCCAGCCCTCTCTTTCCTGTAAGATTTGGCTTACCTCATCATAAAATTCTAATAAGTTTGTTACTGTTGATCTTCCTTCTCTGAAGCCATGTTGCCTCACTGACAAAAAGTTGAAGGATTCCAAGTGAAGAGAGATATGTTTCCTTAGTAGTTTCTCCATAACTTTGCAAACTATGCTGGTCAAGGAAACTGGTCTATAGTTCAGAGCCGTATCCCTCCTTCCCTTTTTGAAGATAGGTATCACATTTGCTTGTTTCCAGCATCTTGGAATCTCCCCCGACTCCAGTGACTCCTTAAATATGATACTTAGTGCCACTGATATTGTGTTTGCGCATTTTTTAAGCACATGAGGGGATATGTCATCAGGACCTGTAGCTTTATGAACATCTAAATCCATCAGCGCTTTGCATATCTCTGTGGCTGTAAGGTTGATGTTCTCTAATACCGGCCCTTGAGCTTCTATCACTGCAATCTGAGGGGGTGGGGTATTTTCTACTGTAAATACTGACTGAAACTCCTTGTTCAATTCTTTGCAGATCTCTTTGTCCATCTCAGTGATGCTTCCATCCGCTCTCTTTAGCCTTAAAACCTGTTCTTTTACCTTCAGTTTTCCTCTGATAAAGCTGTGGAAAAGCTTGGGATTTTCTTTAGCCTTCCTGGTGATGTCCCTCTCATAATCTCTCTCTGCCTCTCTCCTTTTACTTAGGTAGTCATTTCTTGCTCTTTTGTAGGTTTGCCAGGCATTTATGTTTTTTCTCCTCCTATACCTTTTCCAGCATTTGTCTCTCCACTCCTTAGCTCTTTTACACCCATTATCGAACCATTTCTCTCTGGCATGAATTACACCTACTTTGGTGACAGGTATGCAGCAATCTACTATCTTCCCATATTTCTCACAAAAGATGTCATACATTTCTTGTACAGATTTGTTGTAAAATAAGGTTCTCCAGTCAATAACTGCAAAAAGCTCATTCATTTTGATGTAATCTCCTTTCGGATAGTTCCTCCTCATGTCCTCAGTGCCTCTACTCTCAGGAAGAATGTCTTCAATGATATACTCCATCAACAACACACAGTGGTCACTCTTTCCAATTGGTGGTTCATACTCAATATTTTCAATATCCAACACATTATCTGTGAACACTAGATCAAGTAGTGATGGCTCATCCCCACCCCTGGCTCTTGTTGGTTCCATTACATGTTGGTGTAGGAAATTCCCTTGTACGCAATCTAGGAATCTTGCCCCAAATGAGTCCTCACCACTGTGTGGGTCAAGATTTATCCAATCTATCTCTTTATGATTAAAGTCTCCCATAATCAAAATCCTACATTTTTTCTCCCGTGCCATGCCTACAACTGAGTTTATGACTTCAATAGTACCTATATGACTTTCCTCATAAATTTCAAGCCTATTTTGGTTCCTTGGTGGGTTGTATACAACAGTTATTATAATGCTCTCTGACCCAGTATTTATGCGAGCAACAAGAAATTCCCTGAAGTCTCTTTCTATAGCCAAGTTTATTTCTTCAACTTGAATCCTCTCACTTATGAGCAGTGCTATCCCTCCACCAGTCCTCTCAGATCTTTCAACCCTTAGTATTCTGAAGCCCTTAGGAAAAACTGTGACACTGTTTATGTCCTCACTCAACTTAGTCTCTGTAATTGCTACTATATCTGCCTTACTGTTGTGAATCCTATCTTTTAATTCTACTGCCTTACCAGCTAATCCATCAGCATTTGTGTATAACAATCTTAATGAGGCCCCATCCCCTGATCTACTGTCATTATCTTCTTTATCTCCCCTTTGTCTGGAAGTATTCTGTAACAAAAATTTTTCTTCTCTTCTTCATTTCTTTCATCATTTAACCTTCTTGCCTCTTGCAACAAGTTTTTGATCTTTCCCATCTCTTCCTGTGTTCTGTATCGTCTAATGAACACTTCTTTGCATTCTTGAAGGTCTTTTAGACTTTTTTTTCTCAACAATATTTCCCTACATGTTTCCCCTCTCTCAAAGGTTACTTTTATTGGTCTCGGCTTTCCTTCCCTCGAATATTTACCTAGTTGGTGTATGTTTACAATATCCTCAGGACCACATACTACTCCAAGCTTTCTTATCAGGTCTACAACGCTAGCTTTATTTTCTTCAAGTCTCCCCTGCCATGTTGGCTCCTGGGATTCACTTATGCCTGAGATTACCACTGTCTTCTCCTTATCAAGTGCCTGTCTGATGAGTGGGTTTGCCCTTTCCATAACAACGTCTTTCATTTTTTTCGATTACTGTCTCTTTATAGTCAACTGTTTGTATGTTTTCCAGTGCCACCACCTTTACAGCCTCTTTTACTGCCACATTCCCCTTTAGTGCATCAGCAAAGGACGTTTTCATGGCATCATTTTCCATATTCAGCTCCTGTGTGTGTGTGTGTGTGTGTGTGTGTGTGTGTGTGTGTGTGTGTGTGTGTGTGTGTGTGTGTGTGTGTGTGTGTGTGTGAGAGAGAGGAGAGAGAGAGAGAGAGAGAGAGAGAGAGAGAGAGAGAGAGAGAGAGAGAGAGAGAGAGAGAGAGAATGTATATTCACATAAAAAATCCAATAATTCGTCTTCGAGTCATTTTTCACTGCCTGGATACCTGCCTTTGATCTAGACTCTCTAGAGAATGATTTTTTCTTATTTTTATTTTCTCGTCCTTTTATTCATTTTAACTTATGTAAAACATTCTACCCACTGACTTGTAGAGGACTTTAATGGCCCTTCATCACTCAGTTATTTTTTATCCATCATATAAAAGGCATTCGGTATTTGATGTAATATAAATCGGTATATCTCCCTTTTTTTCTCTCTCTCTCTCATGTATATATATATATATATATATATATATATATATATATATATATATATATATATATATATATATATATATATATATATATATATATATATATATATATATATATATATATATATATATATATATATATATATATATATATATATATATATATATATATATATATATATATATATATATATATATATATATATATATATATATATATATATATATATATATATATATATATATATATATATATATATATATATATATATATATATATATATATATATATATATATATATATATATATATATATATATATATATATATATATATATATATATATATATATATATATATATATATATATATATATATATATATATAACTTAGAATAGCCTCCGCTGCAAGATGTAGTTGAGCCATAAATGAGGTACTCAGTTCTAGCAATGAATCAAGAAGAACAAAATTACAGGCCTATACCATCATGATAAGACCAGTAGTAGTCTCCGTGGCAAAATGGTAGCGTCTGCGACTCTGAGGCGGCAGGTCGAGGGTTCGCACCTCGTCACGGACTGAGATTAGTAAGGGCATGCACTCAGGGTAACGATTATATCTGCCAAAACAAGTCCTTCGTAAGAAGGCAACCGTCCTAGCCCTTAGCTGAAAAGGGAGTTCGTGACGTAAAACCGAATCCACCATCATGATAAGACCAGTGTTAACATACAGATGTGAAACGTGGAGCATAACCAAGCAACTTCAAAGTATATTAGAGGTGTTTGAGAATGGAATATTGCGAAGAATATGTGGTCCAGCTAGAGATGAAGTTTCAGGAGAGTGGAGGAGGCGTCATAACATCAAACTGAGAGAGCTGAGTGTACTGCCACCTGTGACCAGCATCATTAGAGAGAGGAGATTGACATGGGCAGGGCATGTAGCCAGAATGGCAAACAATAGCCGAACTATCAACTAAGAAAACTATTTAACTTTTCCAAAATTAGAAGGTAAGTGTATGCGACATTGAAGAAAATCCCAGCGAAGAATTGACCACTGTAGTTCGCAAGAGACAGAACAACCGACGATCACCAAGAGGACAAACACACGCCACAAGCTCCAATCACGAGAACGCTCCAAAGAGCTTCAACAAATTCAAGATCTTGAGAGAGGACCCAACAGCAAATTATCAGGCTGTGAAAGTAGTCGAAAAAATGAAGCCAGGCATCATCATTGCTGCACGACCCAACCTACAAGGACAATGGATCCTCACACCAATGGACGAAGAACCCTACAAATACCTACGATCATCTCGCCACTTCTTCATGCAGGAACTAATTCCTGGAGATAAGACCTGCAAGGGAGTAGTATGCAACTACCCCGTGGTAATGGAGATGGCACAACTTCTAGCTGTTCATGGAAGCAACACGTCAGACCAGCAAGACTGGACAACCAACACCTACAATAGTAGTTACTTTCAAGGGCCGTGTTCCCAACAAAGTAAATCTAGGTATCTGGGGATCCTTCCCCACCAAACCCTTCATCAAGGAACCACTGAGATGCTTCAACTGCCAGAGATTCGGACATCACAAAGCCCAATGCACCCTTCCAGAAGTCTGTGCTGTTTGCAGTGGAAGACACAGCACGGAGAAGTTTGTCCAAGCCCACAAGGAGGGCAAAACAAGCACAGCAAGATGCCCAAACTGCAAGGGGAACCATCATGCATGGAACCCCAAATACCCAATGAGACTAAACCGCATACCAACTACAACTCAGCCCAAACCATCTCTCAACCTTCCAGGAATCCTCAACCAACCAAACAACCACCCAGAACCACTACGACAAACCTAGTTCCTAGGCAAGTCATAGCACCTGTGGTGGAAAACAGGCCCAAGCCTCAGAGAACCCCTCGTCCTCCAAGGAAAAGACTGAATCTGGACAAACCATTGACCAAACAACCTACCCAGGAAACTTCAAAGGTTCCACAAACCCCCAAACCTTTGCATCAAGTTACTCAGACAACACCACCAGCAGAGTCAAACACCATCACAATAAAGGGGGACATATTATGAACACTGCTTCAAGGATTCACCAGCCAGCTAGCAGCAATGATAAATGTTCAGCTGGAACAAAGCTCTATGAGCCGAGAACTGGACAATTTTATGCACAGTGCAAGAACCCACACCCCCAAACCGGTAGCCAGGACTTCAGTTTATCCTGCCCAGGCCTGCCCAGCACCTCAAGAGTTAGCTGCTCGGGCTGAGAATGGACCAACAGCCCGAACAGAGGCTACCCCATCTACTCAACCTGCACCACAAAGAACAGCTCACAAAAACCTTCCCGAGGGTCAGGTAGCCACCAGCCAACCCCCCCTGATGTACAGCATCACCCAGCTCCTGGTCCTTCCGTCCCGAGATCCCCGCCTCGCAAAGAGGGAGCAGGAACGGGAACAAACCACCATGGAGCTCTACAGCAAAGTTTTGGCCCCATGAGGATTCTGCAATGGAATTTTTTTTTTTTTAGAGTGTGACACTGGGACAGGCAGAAACTGCCCTCATCAATAAAGGCCCGGGCACGAGAAAATACCAAGACGAAGGAAAAGAAAAAGGTTAAGGGCAAGGCAGAGATGAGCTAATGTCACACAAAGGAAAATGACAGACAGAAAAAAACAGTCAACGTACAGAGGACCCAGAGATATGGAGGACTAGGCTCTGAGATGACGATAGATCTGCTTTTTGAAGGATGAAAGGTCCACACAGTACCTGTGAGATGAGGCCGCTTGGCGAGTGTTACGCGGCCTTGGCAATGGAGGAGGGATGCAACTCGCCAACTCATCAGAGCAGCAATGTAAGTAGTAGGATAGAAAAGCGAAAGGGAAGATACCTTACGGCGAAGAGAGAGAATCCAGGTTAGAAGTAAGAGAAGGATCATTAATGAGTCTGACTGCCTTAGATTCAACCCTATCAAGAAGATAAGTAAAGGAAGAAGCACCCCAGATGTGTGAGCAGTATTCTAAGCAGGGGCGGATAAGACCTTTGTAAATTTTAAGTAACTGCAATGAGGAAAAGTAATGACGAAAACGAAACAAAACCCCAAATTTTTTGGATGAAGATTTAGAAATTTGGATTATGTGATTCCTCCAAGACAAGTTAGAGGGTATATGGATTCCTAATATATTAATAGAGTTAAGAAGGTAAATTTCATTAGTTTCGAAGACAATAGGGTTATCAGGAGGAGAAGAAGATAAAGAGATAGCCAGAAACCGTGTCTTGGAGGCATTGAATTTAACTAAATTTTGAGTGCCCCACTCAGATACTCTCTGCAAATCGGAGTTAAGAGTAGAAGAAAGAGTGATACTAGATTGATTACGAGTAACAGATGAAGGTTGTGAAGAAAAGACAGAGGAGAAGTGAAGGGTAGAATCATCAGCAAAGGCAGGAAGCAGAGAGGAAGATGGGGATTGTAGAAGATCATTTATGAAGAGAAGGAAGAGAGTAGGTGAAAAAACAGAGCCCTGTGGAACACCACTGGTAACAGAGAAAGGGCTAGATGTCGTGCCATCAACAACTACAGATATAGAGCGGTCAGTAAGAAAACTGGAAATCAGAGAACAGAAAGAAGGGGTAAAGCCATAGGCAGGGAGCTTGGCCAACATAACCTTGTGCCAGACTCTGTCAAAAGCCTTAGAGATATTATGGGAAACGACAAAGGATTCCCCATAGTTCTCAGAGAAGATGACCATACATGAGTAAGATAAGACAGGAGATCACCAGTGGATCTTGCCTTGCGGAAGCCGTACTGGTGATCGGATATAAGTGAGTTAGATTCAAGGCGTTCAAGAAGTGAGCATTGAGCAAAGTTTCAAAAACTTTAGCAATAGAGGAGGTTAGAGCAATATGTCGGTAGTTAGAAGGAATAGAGTGGTCACCCTTCTTGCGAACAGGTTGAACTAGAGCATGCTTCCAAGATGAAGGATAGATACTGGTTGACAGAATGAGGCAAAAAAGACGGCAAAGCACGGGAGCCAGTTCATCTGCAAACTCCTTAAGGAACCTTGCAGGGATACCATCGGGACCAGATGCCTTGTTCATCTTTAGCGAGCGAAGAACCTTATGAACTTTGCGTGAAGAAAGGATAAGGGAGGTCATAGGGTTAGAAAGGGGAAAAGACTGAGGAATAGGTGCGCTGGAATCGTTGATAGAAGAGTTGGCAGAAAAATGAAGCCAAAGAGAGTGGCTTTGTCAGTGGGAGAGCAAGCTATAGAACCATCAGAACGAATGAGAGGAGGAAAGCCTGAGTTACAGAAGTTTTTGGAGAGGTTTTTGGTTAAGGATTTGTGGGATTAGAGCCAAGTATGCCTCCCTGCAATCAGCAGCCAAGGAAGGTGACTTTGACGTCATCCTTCTACAAGAAACGCTGTTCAAAGAACAAAAAGGATTCAACTTCTCAGGGTACAAAGCCTTCACAATACCAGCAGACAACCAAACTAATAGAGAACTAATAACTCTAGCTAAAAATTACATCCCAGCCACCAACATCAACCCTCCAGGCTGCAGAGACAACGTGGAGATTCATGATGCTAAAATACAGCTTCTAAATCAAAAGTTAATGATATATAACATCTATAAGCATATAAACGGTCTCTTAAAGGGTGGAGAGCTCTTTGCAACTGCTGCTGAAGAGCCATCCTCAACAAAGCCAAACAATGGTGATGGCAAACATGTTGCTTATCTTCTGGATGAATTCCCCAATATCCATCTTATAAACAATGGGCTTCCAACACTCATACGAGGAGGAAGACTAGACATGTTTCTCATAACCTCCTCCCTCACTCCCCACATCGACTGGAGCATACATCCTCACCTCATGAGTGATCACTATGCCACTCAGACAAGCATCCAACTGCCTAGACTTCCACCAATTCCACCTCCTGCTCCCAAATGGAATCAAAACTTGGCAAACTGGAAAAAATTTCAGCAATCCTTAACACAGTGGCATTCAAACTACACTGCACCTGAAGACGTCAACATTTTAGCACAAGATCTCATCTCCGCCTTCCACAAAGCAGCTGACTATGCCATACCTAAACACAAACCACCAAAGAGGGAATATCAATATTCATGGTAAAACTGCCAAGAAGTGAAAGAGGCCAAGCAAAGATTAAATAGGGTCAGGAAGTTTTATAGGAAAAGACCCACAGATGCCAATAGAGCAGTGCTTCAGGAGGTGGTCACAGACACCCACAAGACTGTCTAAAAAATCAGAACCGACAAATGGCTTGAATTATGTGTCAAGCTAAACCGGCACACCAACCTCACTGAGCTATGGCAAATGCTCAGGAGGGTGTCCGGAAAAAATCAACCAAAGTACCCACACATCCAAAACCTATGAAGGAAGCTGAAGGACTTACAGACACCTTTTCCAACCATTTAGCAACCCAACAACTTCCACCAAGCACAATAAGGATCCAAAATGGCCTAAGGCAACAAAGATGGGGCATGATAAATCATGCCTGCAACCAAAAAGATGACACAGACACACCATTCACTACTCAAGAACTCAGAAACACCAAACATACAGGGAAAGACACAGCCTCTGGAGCAGATGGCATCACCTACACAATGGTCAACAACATGGGCGCTTCAGGTGAAGCTGCCTACCTCCATCTGACAAAAACCACTTACATATTAAGGGTTTGGTCGAAAATCTGGAGTCAACAGGATATTCAGACTATCCCAAAACCCAAAGACCCAACGAATCCATGACCCATATCTCTACTAAGCTGTTTAGAAAAAACAGCTGAAAAAATGGTGCTCAAGAGATTACAATTCAAAATAGGCCCCTTACACCCTCATTTGTATGCCTACAGAGATAATGTAGGTACCACACAGTGCATTATGGATGTCCTCAGCTGCATAACCAACAAGGCTGCAGTCTTAGTCTTCTTAGACCCAGAGAAGGCTTTCGAACTGGCTAACCCAGCAGCCATCCTGAGCTCCCTAGCAAACAAGGGAGTTAAGGGACATCTAGTCAGAGGCTAGAGTAAAAATGCAAAGACAACTATTAACATATAAGAAATTAGAAAATGGTACCCCACAAGGAGGCATCCTCAGTCCACTGCTTTTCACTGTGCTAATGGAAAACTTCTTTCAACTACAACTACCCCAAGGAGTAGACATCTTCATCTATGCCGATGATGTAGTCTTCATCAGCAGAGGAGGCAATAGACTAGCCAGTGCTCAAAAAGCAGTAGACCTGTTCCATCTGAAAAGCAACGAGCTGGGACTCAAAATCAACTGTAATAAAACAAAAGCTATGGCCGTAAAAACTCCAGTACCACTAGCCTCGCTCACCCTAGCCAATATTAAAACATAGAGTGAATGAATACATTCATGTATCTAGGAGTTTACATAGACAGGGAACTCACCTTCAAACCTCAAATCACATATCTCAGAGAAAGAGCAGAGAGCAGACTAACCCCTTGAGATATATGACATCTCTCCAAGAAGGAGCAGGTCTTCAGGTCTTGAAGAAATTTTACATAGCCAGTATAAGATCCCTGATTACCTACAGTGCTCCCACCCTAGCCAACCTCAGTGCACAACAAATTTCCACCACAGAAATAATCAAGAACAATGCCATGCGTTACATGCTGGGGGCACCTATGTGGACCAGGATATGCAACCTACAAATGGAAACAAACCTACCTCCTCTATATCGATGGATAAACATCTCCAATGCCAACTCCATCACAAAGGCTCTGCTATCTGAAAGGAGGTCCTACACACAGAAAAGACTGAAAGAGGCCTTCAACAAACATCGAAATGTCCCCATCCCAAGCATCTATGCCGGCCAGCTTCTAAAAAATATACATAAATACAACATGGCATCTGAATTAGCAAAAATTAACTTAGACAAGCCCTGCACTCACTAGAAACCGCTAGTCCCATGGAGAGCACACCCAGCAAAATTCAACACCACTAGTCTTCCGGACAGTAAGAAAGCCTGTACAAAGATACAACTGCATGAAGCAGCTCTAGTTTCAATCACAAAAACTAACCAAGCAGAAGGCATCTCCTACTACACAGATGGAACTGTCAACACAAGTATCCCTGCAACTGGAGCAGCAGTCTACTCGGAACATTTTACAGCTACCTGGAGACTTTCAGACTCCTGGTCCACTCTCCAAACCGAGTTACTTGCCATCAAAATGGCTCTGCAAAACTCAATGGAAAAAGGACAAGGACTTTTGACCATACACACCGACTCACTCTCCTCTGTCCAAGCACTACAACAACAAAAGTTCAAAGAAAACATCAACTTATTCAGGTCGGTCCAAACACTGCTAGTTCAACATCAAGAACAAGGAAGACCAGTGACAATCAACTGGATACCCAGCCACATCAACATCCCGGGAAACGACAATCCAGATCAACTTGCCAAGGATGCTGTCTTATGCCACAGCACACAGCACTCTATACACCCCAACCTACAGCAATACCAATAGAAAACCAAGCAGGTACTACAGAAAACAAAGCAGGAAAACCACAACTACTGGGTTAACAAAAGCTCCTACTCTGCCAAATGGTACAAGAAAGCAACAAAACTTGAGCCTCACCTGTATCCACGTACACCCCAAGGATTCTGGTAGTCACAATAGCTAGGCTCAGGCTTTGCTACAAGTGCTGCTGGGAAATTATTGAGAACCCCGGAAAAGAGTGCATTCACTGCGGCAAGATAACGGATAATGCCCTGCTGCATTATTTATTAGAATGTCCAAAGACAAACAACTTAAGGAACGGATTAAACATGGATCCATAACATTCTAATATGACAGATCATGCAGCCCAAATAGTAAAGAAGCTACTTGACAACCTGGACACTCATCTCACCACCTTGCAGACTTTTGAACCACCAAGGTGATAAAACAACCCAAGAGTTGTAACCTCTAACCTACGGGCCGTCCCTTGGACAAGGACCCGTGCCAACGCAAGGTTGGCTTTAATCTCAAACAAAAACAATTGTGGGAGGTATTGTGAGGGGATTGCCTGTTGGTAGGAGACCTGTTGCGAGACCTCGACATAGATGAGAGGACAGTGTAAAGAGGGATGTGGCCATTTTAGGAATGGAAGACCCAAATAACTGGTGGAATGAAGCAATGGACCATAACTAGTGGAGGCTTCTTGTAGTGGCGGCAAGAGACCACAGAGGCCCGAAGCCAGCGGAGGAGGAGGACGAGGAGGAGGATATATATATATATATATATATATATATATATATATATATATATATATATATATATATATATATATATATATATATATATATATATATATATATATATATATATTATATATATATATATATATATATATATATATATATATATATATATATATATATATATATATATATATATATATATATATATATATATATATATATATATATATATATATATATATATATATATATATATATATATATATATATATATATATATATATATATATATATATATATATATATATATATATATATATATATATATATATGCACAAATAAACACACACACACACACACAGAAGGTAGATCAACAGTAACAAACTTATTAGAATTTTATGATGAGGTAAGCCGAATCTTACAGGAAAGAGAGGGCTGGACAGATTACATATTCCTAGACTTCCAGAAAGCGTTTGACACTGTTCCACATGGGAGACTTATTAGGAAGCTGCAATCAATGGCTAGAATAGGTGGAAATGTTTTAGAATGGATAAAAACTTACTTAGAAGGAAGGGAACAGAGGGTTAGAGTAAGACACTCAGTGTCTGAATGGAGAAGAGTTAGTAGTGGAGTTCCACAGGGATCAGTTTTAGGGCCACTTTTGTTCCTTGTATATGTAAATGACCTACCAGAGTCTGTAAATTCATTCATGAATATGTTTGCAGATGATGCAAAGATTGTAAAGAAAGTAAAAAACGAGAACAATGGTAGAGAACTTCAGGAGGATCTAAATAATCTGCATGAGTGGTCGGAACAGTGGCTAATGAGATTCAATACTTCAAAATGTAAGGTAATGAGAATGGGTACAAGTGCAAGAAGGCCCAAGCTTGACTACTCGGTGGCTGGAGTACAACTTCAAGAGACAGAAAATGAGAGAGATCTAGGAGTAAACATACTGGCAGATTTGTCTCCAGAAATACATATAAATGGCATAGTAAGGGCAGCATATGCATTCTTATCAAATGTAAGGGTAGCCTTCAGGCATATGGACAAGGAAAAGTTCAGAAATATTTATGTAACCTATGTGAGGCCAAAACTCGAATATGCAGCCCCCTTTTGGAATCCGCACTTGAAAAAGCACATAGCTAAGCTTGAAAAAGTTCAAAGACATGCCACGAAACTGGTGCCAGAAATACGCAATCTCAGTTATGATGAGAGGCTGAGGGAATTAGACTTACCATCACTCGAAGCTAGAAGAGTGAGGGGGGATATGGTGACAGTCTTTAAATTCCTTCATGGTTATGATAGAGTGGATAGGGATCGATATTTTGATATGGCTGGCTCTAGAACTAGAGGTCATAGTTTGAAGCTTCGTAAGAAAACTTCTTTGCAGGATGTAAGGAAATACTTTTTCAGTGTAAGACTAGTTGATAATTGGAATTGGCTAAGCGAGGAGGTAGTTAATGCTATCTCAATCCATAGTTTTAAGGACAGGTATGATAAGTATCACTAAGTATAAAATGGAAGCGATGAGGAGACGGGAAGATACGAGCTTTGGGCTCTCTCCCGTAAACACAATTAGGTCATCACAATTAGGTAATCACACACACACACACACACACACACACACACACACACACACACACACACACACACACATATATATATATATATATATATATATATATATATATATATATATATATATATATATATATATATATATATATATATATTAAATTGCTGAATTTCGAAGATCTTCAGTCCGGTTTGAAATCCGTTCAACGGAAGCACAACGCACGATTGTGAAATGCCATCCATAATATTTCGAGAACTACCAAGTCCGCCCAAAGAGTTTTCTGTCAGTTCTCTGATTCCCCCAGTGGCCGAGGTGAGAGAGGATAAATTTACGTAGCATTGGTACTGTCTCCGAGGTGCAATTGAAACGTACCTAAAAAAAAAGAAATCCACCTAAATGCCTCAAATTTACGTTGTGGTGCTCCTCTGGTGCTGATGCACACACGCACACACACGCGCACACATACACGCACGCACGTACACACACACACGCTGATGGATTTAGATGTTCATAAAGCTACAGGTCCTGATGACATATCCCCTCATGTGCTTAAAAAATGCGCAAGCACAATATCAGTGGCACTAAGTATCATATTTAAGGAGTCACTGGAGTCGGGGGAGATTCCAAGATGCTGGAAACAAGCAAATGTGATACCTATCTTCAAAAAGGGAAGGAGGGATACGGCTCTGAACTATAGACCAGTTTCCTTGACCAGCATAGTTTGCAAAGTTATGGAGAAACTACTAAGGAAACATATCTCTCTTCACTTGGAATCCTTCAACTTTTTGTCAGTGAGGCGACATGGCTTCAGAGAAGGAAGATCAACAGTAACAAACTTATTAGAATTTTATGATGAGGTAAGCCAAATCTTACAGGAAAGAGAGGGCTGGGCAGATTGCATATTCCTAGACTTCCAGAAAGCGTTTGACACTGTTCCACATGGGAGACTTATTAGGAAGCTGCAATCAATGGCTAGAATAGGTGGAAATGTCTTGGAATGGATAAAAACTTACTTAGAAGGAAGGGAACAGAGGGTTAGAGTAAGACACTCAGTGTCTGAATGGAGAAGAGTTAGTAGTGGAGTTCCACAGGGTTCAGTTTTAGGGCCACTTTTGTTCCTTGTATATGTAAATGACCTACCAGAGTCTGTAAATTCATTCATGAATATGTTTGCAGATGATGCAAAGATTGTGAAGAAAGTAAAAAACGAGAACAATGGTAGAGAACTTCAGGAGGATCTAAATAATCTGCGTGAGTGGTCAGAAAAGTGGCTAATGAAATTCAATACCTCAAAATGTAAGGTAATGAGAATGGGTACAAGTGCAAGAAGGCCCAAGCTTGACTACTCGGTGGCTGGAGTACAACTTCAAGAGACAGAAAATGAGAGAGATCTAGGAGTAAACATACTGGCAGATTTGTCTCCAGAAATACATATAAATGGCGTAGTAAGGGCAGCATATGCATTCTTATCAAATGTAAGGGTAGCCTTCAGGCACATGGACAAGGAAATGTTCAGAAATATTTATGTAACCTATGTGAGGCCAAAACTCGAATATGCAGCCCCCTTTTGGAATCCGCACTTGAAAAAGCACATAGCTAAGCTTGAAAAAGTTCAAAGACATGCCACGAAACTGGTGCCAGAAATACGCAATCTCAGTTATGATGAGAGGCTGAGGGAATTAGACTTGCCATCACTCGAAGCTAGAAGAGTAAGGGGGGATATGGTGACAGTCTTTAAATTCCTTCATGGTTATGATAGAGTGGATAGGGATCGATAATTCGATATGGCTGGCTCTAGAACTAGAGGTCATAGTTTGAAGCTTCGTAAGAAAACTTCTTTGCAGGATGTAAGGAAATACTTTTTCAGTGTAAGAGTAGTTGATAATTGGAATTCGCTAAGCGAGGAGGTAGTTAATGCTATCTCAATCCATAGTTTTAAGGACAGGTACGATAAGTATCACTAAGTCTAAAATGGAACCGATGAGGAGACGGGAAGATACGAGCTTTGGGCTCTTTTCCGTAAACACAATTAGGTCATCACAATTAGGTAATCACACACACACACACACACACACACACACACACACACACACACACACACACACACATATATATATATATATATATATATATATATATATATATATATATATATATATATATATATATATATATATTAAATTGCTGAATTTCGAAGATCTTCAGTCCGGTTTGAAATCCGTTCAACGGAAGCACAACGCACGATTGTGAAATGCCATCCATAATATTTCGAGAACTACCAAGTCCGCCCAAAGAGTTTTCTGTCAGTTCTCTGATTCCCCCAGTGGCCGAGGTGAGAGAGGATAAATTTACGTAGCATTGGTACTGTCTCCGAGGTGCAATTGAAACGTACCTAAAAAAAAAGAAATCCACCTAAATGCCTCAAATTTACGTTGTGGTGCTCCTCTGGTGCTGATGCACACACGCACACACACGCGCACACATACACGCACGCACGTACACACACACACGCTGATGGATTTAGATGTTCATAAAGCTACAGGTCCTGATGACATATCCCCTCATGTGCTTAAAAAATGCGCAAGCACAATATCAGTGGCACTAAGTATCATATTTAAGGAGTCACTGGAGTCGGGGGAGATTCCAAGATGCTGGAAACAAGCAAATGTGATACCTATCTTCAAAAAGGGAAGGAGGGATACGGCTCTGAACTATAGACCAGTTTCCTTGACCAGCATAGTTTGCAAAGTTATGGAGAAACTACTAAGGAAACATATCTCTCTTCACTTGGAATCCTTCAACTTTTTGTCAGTGAGGCGACATGGCTTCAGAGAAGGAAGATCAACAGTAACAAACTTATTAGAATTTTATGATGAGGTAAGCCAAATCTTACAGGAAAGAGAGGGCTGGGCAGATTGCATATTCCTAGACTTCCAGAAAGCGTTTGACACTGTTCCACATGGGAGACTTATTAGGAAGCTGCAATCAATGGCTAGAATAGGTGGAAATGTCTTGGAATGGATAAAAACTTACTTAGAAGGAAGGGAACAGAGGGTTAGAGTAAGACACTCAGTGTCTGAATGGAGAAGAGTTAGTAGTGGAGTTCCACAGGGTTCAGTTTTAGGGCCACTTTTGTTCCTTGTATATGTAAATGACCTACCAGAGTCTGTAAATTCATTCATGAATATGTTTGCAGATGATGCAAAGATTGTGAAGAAAGTAAAAAACGAGAACAATGGTAGAGAACTTCAGGAGGATCTAAATAATCTGCGTGAGTGGTCAGAAAAGTGGCTAATGAAATTCAATACCTCAAAATGTAAGGTAATGAGAATGGGTACAAGTGCAAGAAGGCCCAAGCTTGACTACTCGGTGGCTGGAGTACAACTTCAAGAGACAGAAAATGAGAGAGATCTAGGAGTAAACATACTGGCAGATTTGTCTCCAGAAATACATATAAATGGCGTAGTAAGGGCAGCATATGCATTCTTATCAAATGTAAGGGTAGCCTTCAGGCACATGGACAAGGAAATGTTCAGAAATATTTATGTAACCTATGTGAGGCCAAAACTCGAATATGCAGCCCCCTTTTGGAATCCGCACTTGAAAAAGCACATAGCTAAGCTTGAAAAAGTTCAAAGACATGCCACGAAACTGGTGCCAGAAATACGCAATCTCAGTTATGATGAGAGGCTGAGGGAATTAGACTTGCCATCACTCGAAGCTAGAAGAGTAAGGGGGGATATGGTGACAGTCTTTAAATTCCTTCATGGTTATGATAGAGTGGATAGGGATCGATAATTCGATATGAATGGCTCTAGAACTAGAGGTCATAGTTTGAAGCTTCGTAAGAAAACTTCTTTGCAGGATGTAAGGAAATACTTTTTCAGTGTAAGAGTAGTTGATAATTGGAATTCGCTAAGCGAGGAGGTAGTTAATGCTATCTCAATCCATAGTTTTAAGGACAGGTACGATAAGTATCACTAAGTCTAAAATGGAACCGATGAGGAGACGGGAAGATACGAGCTTTGGGCTCTTTTCCGTAAACACAATTAGGTAATCACAATTAGATAATCACACACATACACACATTTCCCTTAATTTCAGTACTGTAAATGCTTTATAACAAAAAGGAATTCATATCGATAGATATTGCCTTGCTCTTATGATATGGCGTCTACCACCATATTCGCTATCTACTTTGAATCAGAATTATCTCTACAAATAAACAAACTAAGTAACCTTTCTATAGTGTCACTACAAATTAGCATAGGGTTAGGTTAGCTTTGGCTCGGTTATAAATATAAACTTAACATATGGTACTTACAACCTATCATAGGGTTGGGTTATAAATATAAACTTAAAAGAGGGTAATTTCAACTTAACACTGGGTAAATACAACTAGGGTTAGCCTAGGTTATGAATAAAAAAACTTAACTTGGGTTAGTTACAGCTTAACATACTATTTGAAACTTAATGGTAGATTGCATACTGAAACAGAAAATTGACGGTAGATCGCATAATATAATTAGCTCCTATATTACTTTACGAGGAGTTACATAATACATGGCAATCAATAGGTAATTGCTGCCAGAATATTTCTTTTTGAGGGGACTTTGCTGCATTTATGAAGCGATAATAATTCAGATAATTAATATTGTCACATGGCGTTACAACATCCTGACGGAACTAAAAGACTCTCTCTCTCTCTCTCTCTCTCTCTCTCTCTCTCTCTCTCTCTCTCTCTCTCTGTAACTCCCCTCTCATTTTAGACTTTAACTTGCTGTACACACTCCAATAGAGGATGGTAAAACAGCTATTGAAAAAAACTGCAGCTTTTGCATTTGATATCATTTGAATATGTACATTATGTCTTTGCTGATGTATCCCACTCAAAAGCGTTGATATTTATCGATTGAAGGTCATAACTCGATACCTGGGGAGTTTCCCAACAGCTTTATATTTTCTTCGATGTTTTAGCACATCATTAATAGGCTTAGTTTGATTTTTGCCATTTCTGTCCGTGGTTTATCTGTTTTACAAAATACATCCTACTCTAAGGCCTGATTTCTTAAGCAGTGTAAACCTAGTATACCATATTGTTAGTTAGCTAGACACACAAATGGATTTCATAAACGCATCTGACGCGGATCTGTGTATGGCTAGGATCCCGTACGAGATCCTAGACATACACAGAACAGCGTCATATGCGTTTATGAAATCCATTTGTGTGTGTTTAGCTGACTAACAATATGGTATCCTAGGTTTACACTGTTTAAGAAATCGGGCCTGAAACAATAAGCTATTTATAAAGACGAAATTAGCTGCTGCTAGCGAAAAAAAAGGGCATCCGCTCGTAGATCTATGAAGTATATTTAGTTGCTAGTCTCCAAGAGGCTTCTGAGAACCAGGGACACCAGTTAATCATGGGAAAAGCTGTCGATAAAGAAAAAGAATAATTTTAGTTGTGAACTTACATTTTAGCTATTTGTCACTAAAATAATTTGAATACTTCCATATCTAATTGTTTAACGACTGTGTATTGTAAAGTTTTGAGATAGATAGATAGCTAGATAGATAGATAGATAGATAGATAGATAGAGAGAGAGAGAGAGAGAGAGAGAGAGAGAGAGAGAGAGAGAGAGAGAGAGAGAGAGAGAGAGTAAATATTTATTCGGGGGTAACTGTTGCACTATTCCCAAAGTAATGTCCATATTCAGGGTTGAAGACATATTTCTTGGATAACTGAATACAAGGGCGCAGGATAGAAACTCAAGACATAAAGGGATGTGGTTTAATTGTATATAACAAGCTATGAGGGCGAAAAGATTAGAAAAGCATGATGTGTTCAACAGAAAAGAGTGAATCAAGCCAGGCATTTTTTGGCGACCCAATAAGAAAGTGAGAATAGTCAAAGAAAAAAAGAAAAAATCATCACTGTTTAGGATTAAGTCACCTGAAACCTTTTAAAGATGCGGTTGACGTAATTCTCCATTTCATAACCGAGTTACTATTAAGCTTAAGTGTAGAATGCAGATATAGAGAAGCTTATAGTGTCTCATAAATATCAGAGGTACATTTTTGCAGTTTTCCGTTTCTCAGTATGTTAAGCTGCTTGTGACAATAGTATTTCTATAAATCAATATACTTTTGTGGTGTGTGTGTGTGTGTGTGTGTGTGTGTGTGTGTGGTGTGTGTGTGTGTGTGTGAGTATGTATGTGTGTGTAATTATATAATTGTAAATGCCTACTTGTGCTTAAGGGAAAGTGTCTTATGCTCGTAACTCCCTATCTTTTGGTAATTACCTAATTCTAATTACCTAATTGTGCTTATAAGAAAGAGCCCCATGCTCGTAACTCTCATTCTCCTGGTCGGTTCTATTCTTGTACTCAGTGATACTTATCGTGCTTGTCCTTAAAAATATGGATTGATTTAGCATCAACTACCTCCTCGCTTAATGTATTCCAATCATCAACTGCTTCTTACAATAAAAAGTACTTCCTTACACCCTGCAAAGAAGTTTTCTTTCGAACCTTCATACTATGAACTCTAGCTCTAGTGCCAGCCATTTTAAAATATCGATCCCTATCCACTCTGCCATAGCAATGAAGGAATTTAAAAACCGTCACTATATTCCCCCTTATTCTTCAAGTTTCGAGTGATGGTAAGTCTAATTCCCTCAGCATCTTCTCATAACCGAGATTGCGTATTTCTGGCATCAGTTTCGTGGCAAGTCTTTGAACTTTTTCTCAACTTAATTATGTGCTTTTTCAAGTGTGGATTCCAAATGGGGGCTGCATATTCAAGGATTGGCCTCACACAGGTTACATAAATATTTCTAAACGTTTCCTTGTCCACGTGCCTGAAGGCTACCTTACATTTGCTAAGAAAGCATATGCTGCCCTTACTAAGCCATTTACATGCATTTCCTGAGACAAATCTGCCAGTATGTTTACTCTTGGATCTCTCTCCTTCTGTCTCTTGAAGTGTTCCTCATGCTATTGCGTAATCAAACTTGGTCCTCACAATTTTAACCCATTCTCATTACCTTACATTTAGAAATACTGAATATCATTAGCCACTTTTCTGACCACTCATGCAGACTATTTAGGTCTTCCTGAAGTTATCTACCATTGTTATCGTCTCTTACTTTCTCCAAAATCTCTGCATCATCTGAAAACATATTTTTGAATGAACATACAGCCTCTGGTAGGTCATTTACATGTACAAGGAACAAATGTGGGCTTAAAACTGAACCCTGTGGAGCCCCACTACTAACCCTTCTCCATTCAGATACTGAGTGTCTTACTCTAACCCTCTGTTCCTTTCCTTCCAAGTAAGTTTTTATCCATTCCAAGACATATCCACCTATTCTCGCCATTACTTGCAGGTTCTTAATAAGTCTTCCGTGTGGGACCATATCATATGCCTTCTGGAAGTCTAGGAATATGCAATCTCCCCAGCCCTCTCTTTCCTGTAAAATTCGGCTTACCTCATCCTTAAATTCTAATAAGTTTGTTACTGTTGATCTACCTTTTCTGAAGCCACGTTGCCTCACTGACAAAAAGTTGAAGGATTCCTAATGAAGAGAGATGTGTTTTGTTAGTAGTTTCTCCATAACTTTGCAAACTATGCTGGTCAAGGAAACAGGTCTATAGTTTAGAGGTGAATCCCTCCTTCCCTTTTTGAAGGTAGGTACTAAGTTCACTTGTTTCCAGCATCTTGGAATCTCTCCAGATTTCAGTGACTTTTCAAATATAATACATACTGCTGCCAATATTGATTTAGTGCATTTTTTAAGTACATAAGGGGATATATCATTAGGAGCTGTAGCTTTATGGGCATCTAAATCCATCAGCGCTTTGCATACCTCTGTGGATGAAAAGATGTTCTCTAATACCGGCCCATGATCTCCTTCTCTGCAATATGAGTGGGTGGGATATTATCTGCTGTAAATACTGACTGAAACTCCTTATTCAATTCTTCGCTGATCTCTTCATCCATCTCAGTGAGGCCTCCGTTCGCTCTCTTTAGCTTTAAAACCTGTACTTTCAGTTATTCTCTGATAAAGCTGTGGAAAAGTTTGGGATTTTCTTTAGCCCTCATGGTGATATCACTTTCATAGTCTCTGTCTCTCTTCTTTTACTTCTGTAATCATTTTTTGCTCTTGTTTAAGTCTGCCACGAATTTATCTTTTTTCTCCTCCTATACCTTTTCAAGCATTTGTCTCTCCACTCCTTAGCTCTCTTACACTCATTATTGAACCATTTCTCTCTAGCATGAATAACTATTTATGTGGAAGGTATGCAACAATTTACCATCTTCCCATATTCCTCACATAAGATGTTTTACATTTCTTGTACAGATTTGTTGTTAACTTTAGTTCTCCAGTCAATAACTGCAAAACACTCATCAATATTGATGTAATCTTCTTTCGGAGAGTTCCTCCTCGTGTGCTTCTTAGCTCCTCTACTTTCAGGCAGATCATCTTCAATGATATACCACATCAACAACACACAGTGGTCACTCTTTCCAATTGTTGGTTCATGCTCAATTTTTTCAATATTCAACACACTATCTGTGAATAATAGATCAAGCAGCTCTCGTTAGTTTCAGTATATGTTGTTGTAGGAAATTCCCTTGTGCACAATACAGGAAGGAATCTTGCCCTGAATGAGTCCTCACCACTGTGCGGGTCAATATTTATCCAATCTATCTCTCTATGGTGTGTGATTACCTAATTGTGATTACCTACTTGTGTTTACGGGAAAGAGCTCAAAGCTCGCATCCACCCTTATCCTGATCGGTTCCATTTTCTACTTAGTGATACTTATCATACCTGTCCTTAAAACTATTGATTGAGATAGCATTAACTACCTCCTCGCTTAGCGAATTCCAATTATCAACTACTCTTACACTGAAAAAGTATTTTCTTACATCCTGCAAAGAAGTTTTTTTACGAAGCTTCAAACTATGACCTCTAGTTCTATAGCCAGCCATATCAAAATATCGATCCCTATCCACTCTATCATAACCATGAAGGAATTTAAAGACTGTCACCATATCCCCCCTCACTCTTCTAGCTTCGAGTGATGGTAAGTCTGTGTGATTACCTAATTGTGATTACCTAATTGTGTTTACGGGAAAGAGCCCAAAGCTCGTATCTTCCCGTCTCCTGATCGGTTCCATTTTTAGACTTAGTGATACTTATCATACCTGTCCTTAAAACTATGGATTGAGATAGCATTAACTACCTCCTCGCTTAGCGAATTCCAATTATCAACTACTCTTACACTGAAAAAGTATTTCCTTACAACAAAAAGTATTTGTGTGTGTGTGTGTGTTTGTGTGTGAGAAGAGAGAGAGAGAGAGGAGAGAGAGAGAGAGAGAGAGAGAGAGAGGAGAGAGAGAGAGAGAGAGAAGAGAGAGAGAGAGAGAGAGTTTCTTGTAGTGAATCGTAAAGTGCATGACTGGGAACTCATTGCTTATCTGTCTAAGGGACAAAGTTGGCGCCTTAGGGCATTTTAACAAAGACCTAATTACATATATTTCTAAGATGTCGTCTCAAGGCTAACAATGCAAACTCCATTAAATTCCAAAGCACACTGACAATACCATTTTGTTTTTATAAGAAAACTGTAAAGATAAGGAATTTGGTCATAATTCAGACAGGTCCTGACCATAGCATGCTAGCCAGAATAAATTTCTGTTTTCCGATTAAAGCTCACATTGCTCTCTCTCTCTCTCTCTCTCTCTCTCTCTCTCTCTCTCTCTCTCTCTCCTCTCTCTCTCTCTCTCTCTCTCTCTCTCTCTCTCTCTCTCTCTCTCTCTCTCTCTCTCTATATATATATATATATATATATATATATATATATATATATATATATATATATATATATATATATATATATAAAATCTATCTATCTATCTATCCATACTATATATATATATATATATATATATATATATATATATATATATATATATATATATATATATATATATATATACTATATATATATATATATATATATATATATATATATATATATATATATATATATATATATATATATATATATATATATTGTCTTATCTTTACGTCCTTGTGCGGCCAGTGTTTATGTCTCAGATTTGACTTGTTATATTTATTCACCGCGCTATATTTTCTCTAAACGCGATGAGTTTTTTCACTTCAACAAATAAATTATTTTTGTTTAATATCTCACATCCCAAATATTCTTTTATTACTATATCTTTTTTTTATGATTGACACCAGGACGGGCAAAAAAATAAAAAATAAAACAGCCCTTATCGGGCCTGGGCACAAAGAGTACTTAAAGTAAAGAGAAACAGAGATGGAGAGTGTATGACTTGTCAGATGTGACGGGATAATAAAAGATGTGTGATTAATATCCAAAAATATTCAGTGTAGCTGTAGGCATAGAAAACGAACCGTAACTGAAGGAAGACTTAACATCGAACTGTCCTGGACAGACCTATTTAAGTTCAAAAAACCTTCAGCTGTAGTAATATCTTCACTGATGCTAACAAAGCTTTATTTATTTTTAAATGCTTGTAATAAGAAATAAACACACAGACACACAGACACACACACACACACACATACATACATACATATATATATATACTATATATATATATATATATATATATATATATATATATATATATATATATATATATATATATAGTATATAAATATATATATATATATATATATATATATATATATATATATATATATATATATATATATATATATATATATATATATATATATATATATATATATATATATATATATATATATATATATATATATATATATATATATATATATATATATATATATATATATATATATATATATATATATATATATATATATATATATATATATATATATATATATATATGTATGTATGTATGTATGTAAGTATGTATGCCCATATACACTAAAAGAAGCCCTTGGCAGATATCAAAATTGTTATATTTACCTCGGAGGAAAAGGAAACAATTGAGTTGGCGAGTATTTTCGATTTAGACAAAAAATCATGATCTCTGGCAGTGAAAATGAATTTAAAAAAATCGAAAGTGTTTGCCATCTCAATTGTTTCCTTTTCCTTCGAGGTCAGTATAATAACACACACACACAAACACGCACACACACAGGAGACGGGAAGATACGAGCTTTGGGCTCTTTCCCGTAAACACAATTAGGTAATAACAATTAGGTAATCACACCACACACACACACACACACACACACACACACACACACACACACACATATTTATGTAACCTATGTGAGGCCAAAACTCGAATATGCAACCTCCTTTTGGAATCCGCACTTGAAAAAGAACAGCTAAGCTTGAAAAAGTTCAAAGACATGCCACGAAACTGGTGCCAGAAATACGCAATCTCAGTTATGATGAGAGGCTGAGGGAATTAGACTTACCATCACTGGAAGCTAGAAGAGTGAGGGGGGATGTGGTGACAGTCTTTAAATTCCTTCATGGTTATGATAGAGTGGATAGGGATCGATATTTTGATATGGCTGGCTCTAGAACTAGAGGTCATAGTTTGAAGCTTCGTAAGAAAACTTGTTTGCAGGATGTAAGGAAATACTTTTTCAGTGTAAGAGTAGTTGATAATTGGAATTGGCTAAGCGAGGAGGTAGTTAATGCTTTCTCAATCCATAGTTTTAAGGACAGGTATGATAAGTATCACTAAGTCTAAAATGGAACCGATGAGGAGACAGGAAGATACGAGTTTTGGGCTCTTTCCCGTAAACACAATTAAGTAATCACAATTAGGTAATCACACACACACACACACACACTTATGATGAGAGGCTGAGGGAATTAGACTTACCATCACTCGAAGGTAGAAGAGTGAGGGGGGATATGGTGACAGTCTTTAAATTCCTTCATGGTTATGATAGAGTGGATAGGGATCGATATTTTGATATGGCTGGCTCTAGAACTAGAGGTCATAGTTTGAAGCTTCGTAAGAAAACTTGTTTGCAGGATGTAAGGAAATACTTTTTCAGTGTAAGGCTACGTTTCCACTAGGCTGCAAAACGCTGCTTCTGTTTTTCGCAGCCTCTGCCTGAGTTTAGGTGATACATGTAATCCTATGGAGCTG
This sequence comes from Halocaridina rubra, assembly GCA_037179515.1. Classification (NCBI taxonomy): domain Eukaryota; kingdom Metazoa; phylum Arthropoda; class Malacostraca; order Decapoda; family Atyidae; genus Halocaridina; species Halocaridina rubra. The sequence goes on from JAXCGZ010021509.1 coordinate 31,305, forward strand.
TTTCCACTAGAGGCTGCGTTTCGCAGCTGCGAAACGCAGCCTCTAGTGGAAACAGCTCCATAGGATTACATGTATCACCTAAACTCAGGCAGAGGCTGCGAAAAACAGAAGCAGCGTTTTGCAGCCTAGTGGAAACGTAGCCTAAGAGTAGTTGATAATTGGAATTGGCTAAGCGAGGAGGTAGTTAATGCTATCTCAATCCATAGTTTTAAGGACAGGTATGATAAGTATCACTAAGTATAAAATGGAACCGATGAGGAGACGGGAAGATACGAGCTTTGGGCTCTTTCCCGTAAACACAATTAGGTAATTACAATTAGGTAATCACACAAGAATATATATCAGAAACAGGTGGGTGTCCTTAGATACAAATTCGAATTTTCCTTGAAGTAGACTTTTGTTTTTGTTTTGCATTTTTTCCCCTCAAATTACCATAGTCAAATTTTAAGTTAGGATGTGTGTTACCAGAAAAGAGATAAATTGAGTAACTAAATAGTACTTATATGAAGATATAGAAATTCTGTGTGAAACTTAAATAAAAGTTTTTCTCTCTTTTTTTCTCTCTTTCTCTTCTTTCTGTGTTCTGTGAAAGGGAAAACATGAAAATGAGACCATTTCTGTCCCAAACCCCCCCACCCATGGTCGGGGAGGGATGATAGAGGATCTCCATGGGATGTAGCAGCAGTAGGAGGAGTAGTTATTAGGAGATTAAAACAGAAAATCAAAGATTTAGAGGCAATGGTTTCAAGCCTTGATAATAAAATTCGGAATATGGATAGAATAATGAAAGAGAATGAAACCCTTAGAGAAGAAATAAGATATTTGGAGGAAGCAAATAAAGCACAAGGGCAGGAGAGAAAAGAGCCAGAAAAACGAACAAAGAAGCTGGAAGGGGAAAAGAGTGAACTAGACACCAGATTTTCTAAACAAGAAGATAACAACAAACAGCTGAATGACAACGTAAATGAATTAGAAGTTAGTTCACTGCTCTCTTCTGAGAGAGACGAGATTTCAGCTTGGAATGTCCAGATTAAAGCAAACATTGAACAGTTTAGAAAAGAGTTTCAGGAGCTGAATATGGAACATGATGCAATGGAAACTTCCTTTGCTGATGCACTAATGGGGTATGTGGCAGTAAAAGAGGCTGTGAAGGCGGTGGCACTGGAAAACATACAAACAGTTGACTATAATGAGACAGTAATTGAAAAAAATGAAAGATGTTGTGATGAAAAGGGCAAATCCTCTGATTAAACAGGCACTTGATAAAGAGAAGACAGTGGTAATCTCAGGCATAAGCGAATCCCAGGAGCCTACGTGGCAGGGGAGGCTTGAAGAAAATAAAGCTAGGGTTGTAGACCTGATAAGTAAGCTTGGAGTAGTTTGTGGTCCTGAGGATATTGTAAGCATTCACCAACTAGGCAAATATTCGAGGGAAGGAAAGCAGAGACCAACAAAAGAAACCTTTAAGAAAGGGGAAATATGTAGAGAAATATTGATGAGACAAAAAGGTCTAAAAGACCTTCAAGAATTCAAAGAAGTGTTCATTAGACAATACAAAACACAGGAAAAGCTGGAAAAGATCAAAAACTTTTTGCAAGAGTCAAGAAGGTTAAGTGAGGAAAGAAATGAAGAAGAAAAATTTTCATTACAGAGTTCTTCCAGACAAAGGGGAGATAAAGAAGATAATGACGAAGATCTGGGGATGGGGCCTCATTAAGATTATTATACACAAATGCTGATGGATTAGCTGGTAAGGCAGTAGAATTAAAAGATAGGATGCACAACAGTATGACAGATATAGTAGCAATTACAGAGACTAAGTTGAGTGAGGACATGAACAGTGTCACAGTTTTTCCTAAGGGCTTCAGAATATTAAGGGTTGAAAGATCTGAGAGGACTGATGGAGGGATAGCACTGCTCATAAGTGAAAGGATTCAGGTTGAAGAAATAAACTTGTCTATAGAAAGTGAGTTCAAGGAATTTCTTGTTGCTCACATAAATACTGGGTCAGAGAGCATTATAATAACTGTTTTATATAACCCACCAAGGAACCAACATAGGCTAGAAGTTTATGAGGAAAGTCATATAGGTACTATTGAAGTCATAAACTCAGTTGTTAACATGGCAAGGGAGAGGAAATGTAGGATTTTGATTATGGGAGATTTTAATCATAAAGAGATAGATTGGATAAATCTTGACCCACACAGTGGTGAGAACTCATTCGGGGCAAGATTCCTAGATTGCGTACAAGTGAAGTTCCTACACCAATTTGTAATGGAACCAACGAGAGCCAGGGGTGGGGACGAGCCATCACTACTTGTTCTAGTATTCACAGATAACGTGTTGGATGTTGAAAAAGTTGAGTATGAACCACCAATTGGAAAGAGTGACCACTATGTGTTGTTGATGGAGTATGTCACTGAAGATATTCTGCCTGAGAGTAGAGGCACTGAGGACATGAGGAGGAAATATCCGAAAGGAGATTACATCAAAATGAATAAGCTTCTTGCAATTATTGACTGGAGAACCATATTTTACAACAAATCTGTACAAGAAATGTATGACATCTTTTGTGAGAAATATGGGAAGATAGTAGATTGCTGCACACCTGTCACCAAAGTAGGCGTAATTTATGCCAGAGAGAAATGGTTTGATAATGGGTGTAAAAGAGCTAAGGAGTGGAGAGGCAAATGCTGGAAAAGGTATATGAGGAGAAAAAACATAAATGCCTGGCAAACCTACAAAAGAGCAAGAAATAAGTACCTAAGTAAAAGAAGAGAGGCAGAGAGAGACTATGAAAGGGATATCACCAGAAAGGCTAAAGAAAATCCCAAGCTTTTCCACAGCTTTATCAGAGGAAAACTGAAGGTAAAAGAGCAGGTTTTAAGGCTTAAGAGAGCGGATGGAAGCATGCACTGAGACAGATGAAGAGATCTGCAAAGAATTGAACAAGGAGTTTTAGTCAGTATTTACCGTAGAAAATACCCCACCCCCTCAGATTGCAGAGATAGAAGGTCTTGGGCTGGTATTAGAAAACATCAACCTTTCAGCCACAGAGGCATGCAAAGTGCTGATGGAGTTAGATGTCCATAAAGCTACAGGTTCTGATGATATATCCTCTCATGTACTTAAAAAATGCCCAAACTCAATATCAGTGGCACCAAGTATCATATTTAAAAGTCACTGGAGTCAGGGGAGATTCCATGATGCTGGAAACAAGCAAACATGATACCTATCTTCAAAAAGGGAAGGAGGGATATGTCTCTAACCTATAGACCAGTTTCCTTGACCAGCATAGTTTGCAAAGTTATGGAGAAACTACTAAGGAAACGTATTTCTCTTCACTTGGAATCCTTCAGCTTTTTTTCAGTGAAGCAACATGGCTTCAGAGAAGGCAGATCAACCGTAACAAACTTATTAGAATATTATGATGAGGTGGGCCGAATGTTACAGGAAAGAGAGGGCTGGGCAGATTGCATTTTCCTAGACTTACAGAAAGCCATTGACACTGTCCCACACGGGAGACTTATGAAGCTGCAAGCAATGGCTAGAATAGGTGGAAATGTCTTGGAATGGATTAAATCTTACTTAAAGGGAAGGGAACAGAGGGTTAGAGTAAGACACTCAGTGTCTGAATGGAGAAGAGTTAGTAGTGGAGTTCCACAGGGATCAGTTTCAGGACCACTTTTCTTCCTTGTATATGTAAATGACCTACCAGAGTCTGTAAATTCATTAATGAATATGTTTGCAGATGATGCAAAGATTGTGAAGAAAGTAAGAAACGAGAACAATGATAGAGAACTTCAGGAAGATCTATATAGTCTGCATGAGTGGTCAGAAAAGTGGCTAATGAAATTCAATACTTCAAAATGTAAGTTAATGAGAATGGATACAAGTGCAAGAAGGCCTAAGCTTGACTACTCGGTGGCTGGAGTACAACTTCAAGAGACAGATAATGAGAGAAATATAGGAGCAAACATACTGGCAGATTTGTCTCCAGGAATGCATATTAATGGCATAGTAAGGGCAGCATATGCATTCTTATCAAATGTAAAAGTAACCCTAAGGTACATGGACAAAGAAATGTTCAGAAATATTTATGTAACCTTTGTGAGGCCAAAACTTGAATATGCAGCCCCCTTTTGTAACCCGCACTTGAAAAAGCACGTAGTTAAGCTTGAAAAAGTTCAAAGACATACCACGAAATTGGTGCCAGAAATACTTAATCTCAGTTATGATGAGAGGCTGAGGGAATTAGACTTACCATCACTCAAAGATAGAAGATTGAGGGGGGATATGGTGACAATATTTGAATTCCTTCATGATTCTGACAGAGTAGATAGGGATCGATATTTTGATATGGCTGGCTCTAGAACTAGAGGTCATTTTTTGAAGCTTCGTAAGATAACTTCTTTGCAGGATGTAAGGAAGTACTTTTTCAATGTAAGAGTAGTTGATAACTAGAATTGGCTAAGCGAGGAGGTAGTCAGTGCTAACTCAATCCATAGTATTAAGGACAGGTATGATACGTATCACTAAGCATAAAATAGAACCGATCAGGAGACGGGAAGATATGAGCTTTGGGCTCTTTCCCGTAAGCACAATTACGTAATCAGAATTACATCTACACTGAATATTCTGGCATATTCATTACACATCTTTTGCTATTCCATTACATTTGACAAGTCACAACATTCCCCTCATCTGTCTCTTTTACTTTCATTTTCCTCAAATTTGATATTATTTATGGAAGGATCACAACTAATGGCCCCCATTACTCGGCATAGAGGGGTGCAAAGAATCTCCGGGGATCATGTTGACTCCACTATTGGCTTGAGGGCAGACATGCCTGGTGGTAGTGATGGTTCTGCTCTTAACCTTGCACCTCCCAATAGATCTGCTTCTTTCACTCTTCACTATTCTAACATTCGTGGCCTGAACTCTAATCTTTCATCTGAGGAACAGCACTTGGGCACTTTCCTCCCTAACCTCCTCCTCCTATCTGAAACCTAGCTGTCTATACATGCTTCCACTGACCCATTCCATATCTCTCACTATAACCTGTATACTCGTTTTCGTTCCAAAGGTGGGGTCTGTGCATACTGCAACACTAACACTCCTACTGTGAGGCTCATGGACCTTGATTCTCCTGACTTTGAAGTTCTCTGGCTAAAAGTCTATCTCTCCACTACCACTATCTTCCTTTGCTTCTGCTACTGTTCTCCAAATTCCACTGAGTTTGTGTCTTTCTTCGAATATCTATCCACGTGCCATGAGTCGTTGCTATCTTCTCACCCACATGCCGAAGTTCTCTACATTGGGACTTCAAAGTACACCACAGTGAGTGGTTCATTCTTCTCACACTGATATGGGAGGAAGCGAGGCCCTTGCTTTCTCTATTACTCATGATCTGGAGCAAATTATCAAACATCCTACTCGCGTTCCTGATCGTCACGAACATGCTGCAAACACTCTTGACCTATTTTTTACCTCTAACCCTTCAAACTACTCTTATTCTGTGCTTTCCCCTCTTGGCACATCTGACCACTCTATGATCTCAGTCTCTTCCATTTTCACTCCCCCATAACCAATCCCTCCTACTCAGTGCTGCCTTTGGCACTTCGAGCGTACCCAACATGAAAATTTGCGTAACTTTCTATTTGACTTCCCATGGGTTGACTACTGCTCTCGGTCCCGCAACCCTGATCAGGTAGCTCTAAAAGTTGCCGAGATCATCACCGCAGGAATAGAGGCGTACATCCCCTTATCTACAAAAACTTTCTCTCCCCCTCAACCTTGGTTTGACCGTGCCTGCCCCATGGCTATCCAGACTAGGAATCAGGCTCAATGATCTTGCCTAGCCTCTCCTTCTGGTTTAACTCACTCTGCTTACATTATAGCTAGGAATCACTGTACTGCTCAGATTCGAAGGTCTAAGGCATCCTATAGAAGAAGGAAAGTTGATGACCTTAACTCCTCTCCCTCTGACAAATGCTTCTGGTCCTTAGCCTAAAACCTCTCCAAAAACCTCTGTAACTCAAGCCTTCCCCCTCTCTTTCGATCTGATGGTTCTATAGCTTGCTCTCCCACTGACAACGCCACTCTCTTTGGCTCTCATTTTTCTGTCAATTCTTCTATCAACAATATCAGCGCACCTGTTCCTCAGTCTTTACCCCTCTCTAACTCTATGCCCTCCCTTATCCTTTCTTCACGCAAAGTTCATAAGGTCCTTCGCTCACTAAAGACGAACAAGGCATCTGGTCCCGATGGTATCCCTGCAAGGTTCCTTAAGGAGTTTGCAGATGAACTGGCTCCCGTGCTTGTCCATCTTTTTCGCCTCATTCTGTCAACCAGTATCTATCCTTCATCTTGGAAGCATGCTCTAGTTCAACCTGTTCCTAAGAAGGGTGACCACTCTATTCCTTCTAACTACTGACCTATTGCCCTAACCTCCTCTATTGCTAAAGTTTTTGAAGCTTTGCTCAATGCTCACTTCTTGAAATGCCTTGAATCTAACTCACTTATCTCCGCTCACCAGTATGGCTTCCGCAAGGCAAGATCCACTGGTGATCTCCTGTCCTATCTTACTCATGTATGGTCATCTTCTCTGAAGAGCTATGGGGAATCCTTTGTCGTCACCCTTAATATCTCTAAGGCTTTTGACAGAGTGTGGCACAAGGCTCTGTTGGCCAAACTCCCTGCCTATGACTTTACCCCTTCTTTCTATTCTCTGATTTCCAGTTTTCTTACTGACTGTTCTATATATGTAGTTGTTGATGGCGTGACATCTAGCCCTTTCCCTGTTACCAGTGGCATTCCACAGGGCTCTGTTCTTTCACCTACTCTCTTCCTTCTCTTTATCAATGAGCTTCTACAATCCCCATCTTCCTCTCTGCTTCATGCCTTTGCTGATGATTCTACCTTTCACTTTTCCACTGCCTTTTCTTCACAACCTTCATCTGTTACTCGTAATCAATCTCTTATCTCTCTTCTACTCTTAACTCCGATTTGCAGAGAGTATCTGAGTGGAGCACTCAAAACTTAGTTAAATTCAATGCCTCCAAGACACAGTTTCTGGCTATCTCTTCATCTTCTTCTCCTCCTAATAACCCTATTATCTTCGAAACTAATGAAATTTACCCTCTTAACTCTATCAACATATTAGGAATCCATATAGCCTCTAACTTGTTTTGGAGGAATCACATAATTCAAATTTCTATATCTTCATCCAAAAAATTGGGGGTTTTGCTTTGTTTTTGTCATTACTTTTCCTCTTTTGGTTACTTAAAATTTACTAAGGTCTTATCCGCCCATGCTTAGAATACTGCTCGGACATCTGAGGTGCTTCTTCCTTTACTTATCTTCTTGAGAGGGTTGAATCTAAGGCAGTTAGATTCATTAATGATCCTTCTCTTACTTCTAACCTGGATTCTCTGTCTCGTCGCAGTAAGGTATCTTCCCTTTCGCTTTTCTATCACTATCGCTGTTTTAATTAGTTGGCGAGTTGCATCCCTCCTCCACTGCCGAGGCCGCGTAGCACTCGCCAAGTGGCCTCATCTCACAGGTACTGTGTGGAGATTTGAAGCTCGCAGATTGGTCGGTGCAGCGACCGCTTCTTCCCATCTACCTCCAGACTCTGGAACTCTCTTCCTCCTGTCTTTCCTAATTCTTATTACCTTTCATCCTTCAAAAAGCAGATCTATCGTTATCTCAGAGCCTAGTGCTCCATATCTCTTGATCCTCTGTACTTTGACTGTTTTTGTCTGTCTGTCGTTTTCCTTTGTGTGACATTATCTCATCTCTGCCTTGCCCTTAACCTTTTTCTTTTCCTTCGTCTTGGTATTTTCTCGTGCCCGGGCCTTTATTGACGAGGGCAGTTTCTGCCTGTCCCGGTGTCACATTCTTAAAAAACAAAAAAAGGTAATCACACACATATACATGTATATGTAACTTCTATAATTTGTTCTGTTATTTGATTACTAAAAGATCTCTGCTATATGTTGTTAACTTATATATATATATATATATATATATATATATATATATATATATATATATATATATATATATATATATATATATATATATTTTTTTTTCTATTTACCTTGGCTGTTTATATATATATATATATATATATATATATATATATATATATATATATATATATATATATATATATATATATATATATATATATATATATATATATATATATATATATATATATATATATAAAGCCCTAGCATCACATTTTGCACAAACAAGTGAGGTTACGTAATAACAAGCGTCACCCAAGAAAGTCATCTCAAATTTGTATTACACGTAAGAAAGTGAGACAACAACAGCTAACAAGAAAAAGAGAAAAAATATTTCGGAAATGTTTTGTTCATTCGTCCAACAACAGACTTTTTCTTCTTTTAAACCAGTGGTTCTCAATATTTTTTACCCATGGACCCCTTTTCCCTTATTTATTTATTTATTATTATTTTTTGGTGGACCCCTTCATAGCTATTCGACAGAAGACAAGCTTAATTTCAGAAAAATTAACGTAAGTCACGATTTAGTTCAACATAAAACTGGAGTGAACTGTTTGGGCATGAAACGGATCATAAATCAGCCACGTTAACCCCGGACCTCCCGAACTGTTTGGGTCACGTCGACTTTTATAGGCACTGAGAGTTAATAATTGTACTGGAATTCATCCCTGCTACTGAAGATCTTAATGCCATTAATCCTTCTTCGATAAGCTCAGTCTCTTTGACCTTTGTCGTTGCCGATCAAAGGTCAGAGACCGCGCTAAGGAAGGTAGATATTTTCCCTGAAAATAAACATTAAAGCTCGCCGCCTGCTTCCTGAGAAAAGATAAGAGATTTTCACCTTCGTTTGTTCTTGCCTCTGACCGATGGGTGAGTAGATAGGTCAAAAGGAATTATAAAAGAAATAAAGTGAGAAAGAATCATTCATACATATTCTCTACTTATTTCAATATGGTGTAAATTACAATGGGAATTTTGTGTTTAGTAATAAAAACCGTTCTGAAGTGGAATTACTTCATGGACCACCAAAATATCACTGTGGACCCCCAATTTGTTATATTATGCCTGTGGACCCCCAGGAATATTACTTGGACCCCCAGGGTCCATGTGGACCCCGGTTGAGAACCACTGCTTTAAACAAACTGAGAAGACAAGAATTGAGGAAGGATGTTTAAAGGATATGCTGTATATGTGTGTATGTGTGTGTATATATATATATATATATATATATATATATATATATATATATATATATATATATATATATATATATAATATATATATATATATATATATATATATATATATATATATATATATATATATATATATATATATATATATATATATATATATATAGAGAGAGAGAGAGAGAGAGAGAGAGAGAGAGAGAGAGATAAATTCGTGTAATATCAAGTAAATTCTAATTAGGCTATACTGATAACAAAAAGTTCTCTTCTTCATAATCACCTTTCATACGATATTAAAAATAAAAGAGAGAGAGAGAGAGAGAGATTGCAGTGCGTATTTCAGACGTATCCTCTATAAAATGATTCTATAATATTTAGACCTATGGAAGACACTTATTAATCAAGCCATTGGGGGAGCAAGACAGCTCAATTTGGTGTTGGTACCAAGATATGTTTAGCGAATAAGAATACAAGAAAATATTTTACAATATAAAAAGAAAACGACAAGCAGCATGGATTTTACATATATAATTCAACAATCCAGCCACGATTAGATCAATTCAGCTCAACTCGGTCACGTCCGAAGCTTGGATCAATATAGGGTTGATGTCATGAAGGAGCTCCAGCCAAAACTAACATTAGTATCCCAGATGCTTTAGTAGTGAGAGACAGCGATAACATGTACAAGTGGAAAAACTGCAGATTAGGAGGAAAGTGAGACGTTTCTAGACTTGGCTTATTCTCTCTCTCTCTCTCTCTCTCTCTCTCTCTCTCTCTCTCTCTCTCTCTCTCTCTCTCTCTCTCTCTCTCTTGCCAACTGTCTATTCTAAGGCTTCACCTTGAGTTCTACGTTTGCATGTGTGTGTGTGTGTGTGTGTGTGTGTGTGTGTGTGTGTGTGTGTGTGTGTGTGTGTGTGTGTGTGTGTGTGTGTGTGTGTGTGTGTGTGTGTGTGTGTGTGTGTGTATGTGTGTGTGTGTATATTTATCATTGCAATTTTAAGGCTGTATGACCCCGTTCTAATTTCCATGAAACTATGATATAAGTTTGTTCCTTTTTGCTGAACCTCAAAATATCCAGAATAAAGTTTCAGTTTAATATTGGTTAGGGTATGCTGCCTCCTTGGAGATACAAGCCAGAACACCTGGTGCCGGTCCTTAGCCTGAACAGATGGAGAAGGATGGCGTTAGAAAAGGCATTCGACCGTATGATTATACCAAAACCAGGAATATGGCTATCATGGAGAGGAGGCTGACCACATAGTTATCAAAGAAAGTTAAACAAACTGATCAAGTGTAGTGACAATATCTTTAAGTGAAAAATAAAGATGAAAACAAAGATGATGATAGCTTAGGGAACTGATTTTTAGTATCATTAGTTAGGGCAGCGGTAGCTCAGTAATAGAGCACGTGATTTGGGAAATGATGAACCTAGCAACGAGGGTTTAAGTCCACCTGGGAAGTTGGGATTGGGATTCTGCCTTAATCTCACAGGGCCAACCAGTCTGTGTCCACCCCCATTAGATAGGGGGCTAATTGTCTCACGTAAAGACGGTAAAAATCTGTATTCTTATCAGTACTATAATGAACAGTGTTCTAAAGGAAAGTATATATGTTCTCTTCGTGATGAACATGTTGGGGGATCTATGCGACATGTTCCGAGTTCATACAACAAAAAATTATCTTTTATCTAGACGATGTGTACGCGATACAGCTATCCATATTTATACAATGGCCTCTGTCCCTCATGTAAGTGGGGGGGCTGAGGAAATGCTCACACCTATTCCGAGGTTCTACTTGACGTTTTCTTACCAAAACCCACTCGTAGGGTTTAGCTCTTTGTGGGAAGAAGTTACAGAGGAGAATCTCAAATTTCTCTCTCATCCCCATCTTATTATTATTATTATTATTATTATTATTATTATTATTATTATTATTATTATTGTTGTTATATTATTATTATTATCATTATTAGTAGTAGTAGTATTAAAGCCATTATACCTGAAGCTGATTATGGTCAGGATATATTTTGAGGGCTGTTTTTGTTCAGATATCTATGAACAAACGTGACTAACTCAAGGTAAGCATGCAATGTCAGGTAAGAAGCCTTGAAACCCTTGAAGCTGAACAAAGGATAAGATAAAGAAAGTTTGTACGTTTAAACGTTTACTCTGGACTGCACAAACATGATTGCGTATCTCGGTGAGTGTGCGCGCGCGTGTGCACGTGCGTGCATGCCTTTCTTTTGCATGTTTTTCAGCTCTTCTTAACTGATGACCAACCGAATTTCTTTCATCTTTTGTATATTTATCTACTCACTTGTGTAACAATGAGTCTCCATTCGAACTGGGATGGGTATAGAGGTATGCTGGTGGTGGTGGTGGAGTAAGGCTGGCTTCCCTTTTAAAGTCCCGCGGCAGGACTGAAGCCGCGTTAACTAGAAATGCTTCCCAAGTCACGAGATACGTTCATTTATTATTTTTCGTAAATT